>CM045765.1:156850442-157019018 GCA_025200525.1 Camellia lanceoleosa
CTAGAGTAGAAAGTCCCTTAAATTATAATATCTTGAAACAAAGTCATCTAGGTTGTCTTGGGAATTAGGAAAAAAGTAAATTTATTGGGTTTTTTTTTTCACTTTTATTTATAAAAAATAAAAAAAATATGTAAAAAAATAAAAAATGATGTGATTCAAATAAGTTAATAAACTAATTTTTTTTTAGTTGCCAAAATAGGCCAAGAATCTTCGAGAACAATTTGATGAATGCATTTAATTTTGTCTCCAAATAAAGAAACTTTTGGACAATGTAAAAAGAGAGCCATCATTGTAAATGCTTATACAATGCACAAAGCTAGCCAGCAATTCTCCATCATAGCTGATCTTGACTCTTAGATAAAAGTCACTTCCTGTGCCCTATTTTATAAAATAACAATTTTGTAAAACAGTTACGCCGTGTTTGGTTGGGGGATTTGAGAAGGGAATTGGAAAAGGAAAGGAAAAAGTTAGGTGAAATGTAAATAAAATATACCTACATTTCACCTAGTTTCACTACCTTTTTCTCTTTCCTTTCCAAATCCCTCCTCCAAATCCTAACCAAACACAGCATTAGTATATGACTTGTATCGACATTTGGTTTCAAACCTTGAGCCGCTCATGCGCTTCACCAACAGCTCTCCCATCGTTCTTTCTACGCCAGCTATGACCATCTTTGCGGAAATATGGAAGGACCCTCTTGTTAAAAAGAAAAAGAGATCCACCTGTTGAAGAATCCAATCAGTGGAATGGAAATCATCGTGCATATGCAATAGATGTGAAACATAAATAGGCTTTCATGCAATGTTGCAACTTGCAATATGATAGAGCAATTAAGAAGGTTACTTGCTGGTTTTTGGGGGGCTCATTGGTTAGTTGCTCTTCCTTATAATTTTGAAAAATAAAGAGCACTTCAGCAGGCTTCAGCCACTGGGTGTGAGCTTCTTGAACAAGATCATTAATATTATAACCTGAAATTGGATCAGAAATAGCAGTCTTTCATATATCTTCATTTGGAAACTTCCTTTTCCGGTGGTATGAGAAAAAAAAAGCAAAAATGACAACCCAGTACATGAAGGTCCTGCTAAATTGGGGTCTAACAAGGATACGATGTATACAATCTTACTCCCATTTTTGGAGGGGCTGTTTCTATGACTCAAACTAGCACCACCAGGGATGCAAACAACAAATTTTACTGTTGGGCCAAAACAAGCTAGTTGCATTACAAAAATAAACCTTCGTTGTCATGTAAACAATAAGAACATATTTTGCAATTGCGCAATAAAGCATATGCAGAGACCAAAAAGAGGTGCATAAAACAAATCTAAGAAATAAACAAACCTAAAAATTCTAAAATTCCTTTCCATGAAGAACATGGTGTCAATGCCATTAGATTTATTCACAACAGCCAAATAATACTGAATATGTGAGATTAAAGCAGAGACTAATATTCATAACATTAACACAAACACTGTGGATCAAACATAATGACTTCACTATTAATCAAAAGTTGCATGTAAATGAGTGCACAAAACACGCCAAAACTCTGCTTCTAACAATTCCAACATTAACCTTAAAATATAGTCTGAAAACTGCTACAAAATCTTGACATGAATAATCAAACATATCAAGGACTACAACCTTGGAAAAAAAAGAAAAAAAAAACAGAAATGGCCCTACAAAAATAATTGACTCAATTGATGTCAACACCAAAAGTCTTACACTTTTTTCACATTTGGTGCTTCCAGTCCTGTAATCACCTTTTGATCCCCAAACTCTTCTTTCTCTTCCTTAAATAACTTACAGTCAAAATATTGCCCAAACCCGCGACATAGATCTACTTGCATATCAACATTCTGGCCAATCCCCTCAACCACCCTATCATTTCTTGAGCCCCCATTGTAACCTATATCGATTACACAGAAAGCCTGAGCTTCTTTGGCTCTTTCTTGACCCTCACATACGTAGAAAGCAATGACATCATTCGCCTTTATTTCCTTTTCCTTCACAAATCTATTCCAACCCTTTGTGAAGACAAAACTCTGGCTACTTTTCCAGTAACAATACCGAAATTTCCACAAACTCATCAACCTATCATAGAAAAAGAGATGCACCTCATCTAACTTCCCACCATCTGTGTTTCCATCGGTGTTTTCAATAACCAGAGGAAGTGCTTAACTGCATATCTCTTTGGGACAACAAGCCTATTTAGCTTACTTACATCACTTGGCGTGAGTTCCTTTTGAAAAAGTAGCTTACAAGAAAAAGCCTGCATGGCCATGCATCCTCATTATCTTGTGACCTATTTCATGTTCTCCCATTTGGCTCCTCATAAAATCCGCAAATTTGGACGGATAGGATCCATCTCTGGTCATGTTCAGAATAGCTTCTGTACTATGAAAACTTTGAAATTTAGGTTCATGAACAGTGATGTTAGCCCATGGAAAGTGTCTGCGGTTGTCACCTATACGAAGCTTGATGGATGCACTGTCATAGGCCATGGCAGCATCAACCTCAGATTTGAAGGTTCCTAGCCAAACCCTCTGGTGGTTTGCATAGATTTGTGCCCCCCAATGCCCGTTTGGCTGCGGCACAATTCCTTTGAATTTAGCTGGGAACTCATTATTGTCCTTTTTTGGATGCTTACATGTATGGGATGGATGAGCGGGGCTGCCCTGATCAGAACTCTCTGCAATCACATTCACTTTGCCATCCTCCATCATACTAAACATCTCTTCTTCCATTGTCACCCTGATGAAAAATGCGGTCTTAGTTAGAAATCAATAGAAAATAATAAAAAAAACTGAGAAAAACAATTAATTGATGTTATAAATAGACATGAACTGTTAAATAATACATGAAACAAGTTTTAATTTATTTTAATTTATTTTTTTTTAAACTCCATAAACGTGACATGAGATGAATATACACATAGAAAAATAATAAAAATATATCTATCTAACAATCTGAAATATTAGAGACCTGATAATACTGAAAGCAGACTTGTGACGAAGTCTTTATGGGTTGAAATGTTCAACATGGGTTGGAAGTTGGAAGCTAGGCCAACTAGGAATCCGTTTGATTTAGTTTTTAAATTATGGTTTGAGATTTGATTTTTGAGTTACGTTTTAAAAATTAATTTTTGAAATGAATTTTGAAAAGATAAAATTCGTTTAGTTATGGATTTTGAAATTTTTTTTAAGTTTTGAATTATATTTTGAAATTGTTTTAGGTTTTTTTTTTAATATTTAAAATTTTTCTTATTTTTATTTTATTAGGATAAATATGTTTTATTGTAAATATTTATTTATTTTAAAAAAACATGATGCTGAAGGTGAAAGAAAATAACAGAGAAGGAAGAGAGACGAAATATTTTCGGAAAAAATTTGGGAGTAAATATTCAATCAAGAGATTTTTGTGTTAGTAAGAAAAGGGCAGGTTTGTATCACGAGGAGGAAATTCAGTAATCCTCTCGTCAACTGCTAGGATTAAATTTTGATTCCATTATTTTGGTATTGAGTTTTGAGTTTTTCATTGGGACCCACTATCTATCTAGATATATGTATATATATATATTAATTAATATATATAAATTAAGAGAAAGGGGTTGTCAGGGTTGCGAGAATTTTAAATTCTCAAATTAAATTTTATAATTTTTAAATAATTAAAAAAATATTAAGATATTAACCTATTTATTAACAATTTTATTAACAGACTCACAAGTTTTGATAAAATCAATTATCACTTGGTATAAGACTCACAAATTCTGATAAGATAATCATCACTTGGTGTACGAGAGTGAAATATTCTCTATTCTCCGTACTCCTTGAATCCAAGCTTCATATGACGTCGCTTGACCTGAAAACCAAAAAATGCTGAGTTGCCCGGCAGTGTGCTACCGGATAAACCCTCCGACGATCAAGTCAGCACACATGGAGAAGAAGAAGAAGAAGAATAGAGAGAGCACTATAGAGCGAGAGAGCTTGGAATTCCTTTTGATTGCTTACCTCTAATGTCTCTTTTCTCTTCTTTTTCTAGGTTGGCCATACAACCTTAGAGATTGTAGGTGCACTACTCTGTTGTCTTTCTCTAAGACGGCGACTATGCTCCCCTCTATCTTTCTTACACGTGTAGAGACCAAAACCTCCAAAAAATGTTTGTCGAACCGCCAAACGGTATTGACGTATACTAGGAGTGGATTTTCTCTGCTTTACCATTGGTACAGGTGGCTGACACTACCAGGTTATCACTTGGAAAAGCAGACACCTAACGAATCGAACGACCGAGCTACAATAAATTGTTCCATAGGGATCAGCGGTGTCGTGGCCAGCGGTTGGCATCTCGGCCTACTGCTACCTCGTGGGACTCCTCGGCCCTCGTCGATCCGGTTCATTAGTTCGCCCAACGATCGATATGGATTTAAGCAAATATCCATTTTAGTCGAATCATAGCTCGGTCGGCTTGCCCGGCCCAACTTAATGGACCGGGGCAGCCGCGTTGGTTCAGTTCGGCCAGGTTCATGGTCCTTGGTCCTAGCTCGGCCCAACGCCATATCCCACGCTAACGTAGCTCGGCGCAATTGTTCGGCACAAATCTCCTTCTCAATTGCCCCTTAATCCCATCTGAGCTAAGCGTGATTTGGATTACTACTCTGGCCGAGCTATCCAATTTGGTCGGTCATTAAGGATTGCGCCAGTAGTCTTGTCATCGATCAATCAGTTGTATTGACAAACCATCTTTTCAACGCCACGTGGCCTTCCTTGACTGGTTCCGTGCGTTCCTATAGTTGTTCACATTATATCAAAGATTTGAAAAGTTGTCGCCTATTCCGTTTCCCCCATATATACACACAAGAAGCCCAAAAAGCCTCATCACTGTTCATCTCCCTTTTGCAGAAACCCTAAGCTTCAGACCTCCAAGCTTCTGCCACCGTCGTCGTCGCTGTTGTCGTTGCTTTGCGAGTCGTTTCTAGATATTTCTGTCCTCACAAAGGCCTCGATGAAATTAAGTGGTCGACTGGGTCTTGACTTGGCATCCATACCCTTAAGTTTTTCTCAACATCCTTTATATTCTCCATTGATGTTCTTCGTGTTCTTAATTCTCGTCTGTTTCGTGACTATTGAAATATTGCCTATGCCTCTCTTGTGGGATTAATATCTGTAAGCATTAGGCCAAATCGAAGCCCTAAGTAGCAACGGGGATTCTTTGCCCCTTATTTCCCTTGATTACTGTAGGTGGTTCTGGATTTATGATGAATACTGAAAACTCTAGGTAGAACCGATCAAAAACCTACTTTTAGATCTAAAAATAGGATTTAGCCGAGCCAGAACTGGTTCAAGGTCCTCCCTGTGGGAAGATCGAACCGAGATAGGAACCGAAATACTGCACCACAACCGGTCAAATGGCCTAGAATCTCAGATTGAGCTAAAAAACTTCCTCATAGGAGCCGTGCAAGTTATGCCGTGCTAATACTTGGACTTATTTTTTAATAATGCAGAACAAACTAGGACCGACCAGCCCACTCAGCATAACTGTTGGTGAGGCTCAAAGACCGAGCAAACAATCACCCAATTTTGACTGAGCTATAATCAAAATTACCCAACTAAATAAAATCGGGATAGATGGGGAAGTACTAGTTTATGGTTAATTCGCCTGGGGCAATGGCCAAGTTCCATAGAGAATACAATATTCCAGACGACGTCCACTTAGAGCTGGCCAAGAAAGGAGACACTCTCTGGGGCGAACTGGACAAATGCCCTTTTACAGTGGTATCCATTGTGGAAGGCAGCCTACGCTTCCCGGTCCAACCCTTAGTCTCCAAATTTTTGAGGTAGACTAGGCTGTGCTCGACCCAAGTCTCCAACAACACATACAAAATAATAAACGGTGTGGCCGCGATGAATAGGATACTCGGTCTGAATCTCAGCCTCATTGAGATATTCCATCAATACACACTTAGCAAAAATAAAGGGGGGTTTTTGGTATCTCAAAGTTAGGAAAGGCCGAGCAAACCTTATTGAAGGTAACCTGGATAAAGAGACAAACGACGATGATTTCCTGTGGGTGTTCGGTAATTATAAGGACACCGAAGCGCCCATACCGGGTTAGTACATAAGAAAAGATGTTAGAAGTGCTGGTGAGCACCTTAGCATGTTTTTAATTCTGTAATTGTTCTTGTTTTTGCCGATCTAACCCTTGCTTTCTTGTTGCAAACTACAGACTCTTGGCCGACGATTACTCCCGCGCAAACCAAGAGGCCATAAGGATTGCATTGCGATATCCGGCAGAGGAACGAGAGCCTAAAAAATTGCTCGGTTACGAACCGAGTTACTGTTACACAGTGCCGCGTAGAAGTAGGGTGACCGACTTCCTTTGTGTCCCCTCTCCAGAGCCGGACCCAAGCCTTCTGCCAATCAAACTTGTACCATTGATAGAAGAACAAGAAATGGCCAAAATCTGAGCCATAAAGTCTATGATCATGGGGGAGCCAAGCGACTCATAGCCAGCTGAAATGACAAGAGGCCAAACATCTAGGCTTGCTGTGCAAAAGGGGGCCCGTGCTAGCTCTTGCCAGCAAGGTAGCTGCTGGTCGGTGGAGAAAAAGGCCAAGAAAGGAGCAAGCCGAGTAGCGCCTTGTTGAAGATTCGCCGAGCTACCATCGATTGAACAGGGAAAGCAGACTAAACAACTACTTTTCGGGCGATCCACCCATTCCACTGCCCTTGCAGTCTGGTCACCTGAGCTAAAATACAAAGGCCGAGCAGTAACGGAGGCGGACTCCGTTTATGCGAATAAGGACCATTCACTTGGCTGCAACATGACCAAGGGTTTGCTTCTCCTTGCGGACATGAAGAAGCATGAGGAACTGTCTGACCTGAAAGTCCTCCGGTCGACCGCAAAATTGGTCGTTTTGGTAAGTGATCGAGTTATTGTACTTCCAAGTTATCGATCGGTTTCTCATACTAACTTCTGCCTTGCTGCAGGCTGTGCAGAAAATTTGTTTGGTGCACGAACATATGATTTCTGTGCTGCAGAGTTTGAGGGAGGCTATCGCTGACAACAAATCCAAGACGGCTAAGCTGGAGAAGCTGAAGATTGCACGAGGCAGTGTTAACCGACGAGATCTCTGGTTGAGAAGTTGGTGAAGGCTAAGGAGGAGAAGGATAAGGCCGCAGCAAAAAATGAGAGATATTTGGTGAGCTACCTAAGCTCGCGCCATCCACAGGCCGAGCTAAAAAGAAGTAAACGACGCCAAAGATCGGGATACCCCGAGGAGAAAGGGTGTCTGGTGCGTGGCGGGCACCAATGACATTTTTCGGTCTTGGCCGAAAGCGGTTATACGAAAAACTTCGGTCGGCGCCGGTCCGAGGTGTTCAATAACTCCCCACCAGATTCATTCCCTATGATATCTGCAGCATATGTTACCGCCGTCAGAGAAGTTGATAGACGACGCTAAGGAGGCTAGCGCGGTCGATGAGCCAACTCTACAGCCAATCGACAAGACCCCAGTGCCAGACATATCGGAAGAGGCGGCGTGAGTAAAGGAGCCTTCAATCGAGCGAGAGCGGACTCTGGCCAAACCGCCGAATGTGGTAGAAAAGGTGGTGGGCAACCTGGAGGACGCTGTAGATATCGACTAAGGCGCAACTAGCTTATGTTTGTCCCATTCTTTTTTTTTTTTTTTTGATGTAGCCACTCTGAGGCCCACTTTATGTCGGGCTTTATCATGAATGAAAAGTGAACTTTCCTCACCATGTATGCAAATTTTTGTTTGCCCTGTGGTTGTCATTTTCTTCGATTTGGCCGAGATAAAATCTTCTCGGTGCATTTTGATCGTAATGGTCTCAGTTTAATGAGCAAACTCATCTTGGTTTAAAATATTAGTTGAACACAACACCAACTGTTTGGTAGGCCGAGCATGGTCAGCTCGGTTTTAATAAGAACTCGGTAAGGACACCAACATTTTAAGCGGACGAGCAATGTCAACTCGGTTACAATATAAGTTGGGGGAAATTGACTCTGTTTGTGCGGTCGGGTGAAATCAGCTCGGTGAGTGAGGAAAATTAGCTCTACATCGGCGAGCAAGAAACAGCTCGGGCAATCATGAGCGAAATCTACTCTTCAATTGGCTAGCCAAAATCAGCTCGGTCAATGATGAACAAAATTAGGTCGATGTACTGAGCAAAATTTGCTCTTCATCGGCAACCAAGAAACAGCTCGGGTAATTATGAGCAAAATCTGCTTTTCAATCGGCGAGCCAAAATTGACTTGATCAATGATGAGCAAAATCAGCTTCACAAAGCCGAGCAAAAATCAGCTCGGATAATTATGAACAAAATTGGCTCGGCTCAAATACAAGTTGGGCAAAACACCAACTGTTGGGCGGTTGAGCAAGTTCAGCTTATTTCAACAAGCAAAATCAGCCCATAACCGGATAACCGCTTATTCTACAAAAGTTATCCCGATTTTGAACACTTGCCCCTGGTACTCATAGCAACTTAATGTCTTGTAACATTTTCGTGTAGAAACGCGAACATAAGAGAAAGAAGGGTCATCTTCTACTACATGTTCAGATTACACCAAATGCCAAAAGGCCAAGTTACAAGAAACAAAGAAGTAGAAAAGATTACATTTCAAAAGTAAAATATCTTAAGATTGGCATAATGGTGCAGGGATAGCTTTGCTATCTAAGTCTTCCAGGTGGTATGCACCTTTGCCTGTAAGGCCAGTTATATTGTATGGCCCTTTCCAATTTGCTCCTAATTTTCCCTCGCTAGGGATCACTGTGTTGCCCATTACCTTCCTCAAGGCCCGATCTCGACCTTGAATAGCCTAGGATGCTTGGTTTTGTTGTATTTCTTGGAGAGCTCTTGTTGGTAACTTGCTATGTGGATTAGAGTTCCGTTCCCTTCTTTCTTCGGCTAGGTCAAGCTCCAAGGCTACAACTTCATTGTTCAAGTTTGGTTGGAAACTTTCGGATCGGATGATTGGCATGCCAATCTCTAATGGTATGATTGCCTCCATGCCATAAGCACAGGCAAATGGAGTTTCCCCGGTTGAGCGCCTTGGTGTAGTGTGGTTTGCCTAGAGCACATTGGGAAGTTCCTCAGCCCACTTCCCTTTGGCCTTGTCCAATCATTTCTTCAGCCCGTCCAAGATGGTTTTGTTTGAATCTTCTCCTTGACCATTTGATTGGGGTTAGGCCTGTGTAGAATTGTAGAACTCAATCTTTAACTCCTCGCAAAACCCGCGAAAGAGTTTTCCGTTGAACTGAGTGCCATTATCCGAAATGAGAACTTTTGGGATGCCGAAGTGGATGATGACATTCTGCTAGAAAAATTTTTAACATCTTTTTCCTTGATGGTGGCTAATGGCTAGGCCTCTACACACTTGGTGAAGTAGTCGGTAGCAGCGATGAAAAATTTGCGGTTGCCTGGAGCTACTGGAAGAGGTCTTACAATGTCTAGCCCCCAAAGCACAAATGGCCAAGGACTTGTAAGGAGAAGCAACTCTCTGGCCGGTTGGTGAATCTGGTGAGTGAATTTTTGACATTTTTCACATTTGCGAACATATTTCTACGCGTCGGCCTGCATGCACGGCCACCAATAACCCTTGGGAAATTGCTCGGTAAGCCAAAGATCTGCACCCAATATGGCTTCTGTAGATGCCTTTATGAATCTCGAAGAGGAAAGCTTTAACCTTGCTGAGGTGGACACATTTCAGGTATGGCCTAGTGAAAGATTTCTTGTATAAGGCGCCAGATGGAGAGAGCCAAAACCGCTCTGACTTGGCCTTTATCTTGTTGGCCTCTTTTTTTTTTTCAGTGGGTAGAATTCGATCCTTCAGGAAGGTGATAATAGGATCCATCCAGGATGGTCCCAAGTCGGTGCAGACTACTTCGGGCACCTCTGGTTCCTCAATGCTCGGTTAGGGTAAGAATTCTATCATCAAAGGATTGGGAAAATCCATTTGCATAGATGCTAGGTTGGTCAATTCGTTGGCTGCATTGTTTTTTTCGCGGTTAATTTGTTCCATTCTTATTGCGGTAAACTTTTTGATTTCTGCACGTACCAGAGCTTGATACTTAGCCCTCCTTTCATCCCTGGCCTCATATTCCCCGGAGACCTGATTGACAACCAGCTTTGAGTCGCTGAATACCATAAGTTCTGATGCCTTCATTCTTAAAGCGCTCTTCAATCCGGCGAGGAGGGCTTCATATTCCTCCTCATTGTTGGATGCTAGGAACCTGAGTGTGATCACATGCTTAATGGTCAGCTTATCCGGGGATGTTAACACGACCCCTAGCCCGGCGCTATGTCTATTAGAGGCCTTATCGACGAAGAGTTTCCACATCTCGCCAATGAACAACTTCCAGCAGTCGGAGGGATTTTGAGAGTTCCTCCACTTCAAGGTACTGGTCGGCTCATTCTGGTCTCTTTCTACGTCTTCGTCGAGCTTGTATTTTGGTAAATTGGCCGGTTCTTCCATTTCTTGCTCAGCTTTCTCTTGCCGTTTTGCTACTTGTTGTCTACCACTTATTTTTGCTATCTGAGCCGTGGGCTACGCCAAGTCCGCGCTAGCCAAATCGACAGGGTAAAGAGGGTGTGTTCCAGGGACAAATTCCACCACGAAGTCGGCAAGAGCTTGAACTTTGATAGTAGCGCGCGGCTGGAACTTGATATCGTATTGCCCCAATTCCATAGCCCACTTCTGCCGATGAAATCTGCATTTTCAAAAAGCACCTAGAGTGGAAATTCGGTTAGCACGACTATCGTGTGGGCATGAAAATAGTATGCCAGCATTCTGGAAGCCATCATGAGAGCCAGAGCTAGTTTTTCTAGCGGCAGATATCTTGATTCGGCCAGGAGCAGTGTCTTTCTAACGTAGAAGATGGGGAGATGCTGGATTTCCTCAACGTGGATGAGCATGGCGCTCACCGCGTGTTGAGAAACTGCCAAGTAGAGATATAGTTCTTCGCCCAGTTTTGGTGTGACCAAGATTGGGGCTGAGGAAAGGTATACTTTTAGATCCGCCAGTGCATAGTCGCATTCGTCATCCCAAAAGAACTTGGCCTTCAAAGTTTTGAAGAAGGTCCTGCAATGATTTGAAGACCGACTAATAAATTAGTTTAGCGCGACTGCCATTTCAGCGAGATGTTGCACATCCTTCATGGAGTTTGGCTACTCCAGTTCTTGTATTGCCTTGAACTGGGATGGGCCGACCTCGATTCCTCGGTTTGTGACAAAAAAACCTAGAAACTTTCGGGTTCCAACTCCGAATGCGCACTTGGAGGCATATAAACGCAGCTTGTGATGTTTGAGTATGGCAAACATTTCTTCTAGGTTGGCAAGGTGTTGAGACTTGTCTTTGCTCTTCACCATCATGTCATCGATGTAAGCCTCCATAGTGCGGCCATGAAGAGGAGAGAATATTTTGGTTACCATCCTTTGAAAAGTCGCCCCGACATTTTTGAGATCGAATGGCATGACCTTGTAGCAGTACAAGCCTTTTGGAGTGGTGAACAAAGTGATCTCTTGGTTTGGTTTGTACATAGCGATCTGGTGGTAGCCGTGATATGCATCTAGGAAGCTAAACCTCTGATGGCTAGTGGTTAGATCCACCAACTGGTCTATTCTCGAGAGGGGAAAGCTGTCCTTTGGGCACGCATGGTTGAATGTCTTATAATCGACCCACACCTGCCATTTACCATTCTTCTTCGGCACTACTACTGTGTTAGAGATCCATCTGGGGTAATGCACTTCTTCTATCACCCCAGCTTCCAACAAGTTCTTGACCTCCTCTGCCACTATCTCGGCATGGTGCAAGGCCGAGCGCTACATTCTCTGGATGATTGGTTGTGCATTTGGAAAGACATTCAACTGGTGGCAAATGAAGCTAGGGTTGACACAAGGCATATCGTAAGGCATCCACGCAAAGGCCTCAATGTTGGAAACCAAAAAGTTGACATAATCGAGCCGCTCGGCGTTGGACAAAGATGATCCCAAACGAAAGAACTTATTTGGATTATTCTCATCAACGTGCATTTCCACCAAATCTTCAGCCGATTTCTCTTTGATTTTTCTTTCCACAACTTCTAGGACTTCCTTCCCTTCTGGTCCTTCAATCATTTGAACAAAGCCTTTGGCAGCCCAGCTACCATTTACTGTGACAAAACACTGTTTTGCCATTACTTGGTCCTCCCAAACCTTTTCTACTTGTTCGGCTAGCGCTGGAAAATGCAGGACTTGGTGATAAGTCGACGCTACTGCCTGCATGACGTGCAACCAGCCCTTTCCCAGGATTAAGTTGTAGGTTGATGGGACCTTAAGCACCTAAAATTCCACTTTCTTCGTGACTAACCCAGCTTTGACCGGCAATATAATCTTTCCGATTGGCCATTCGGGTTGAGAGTTGAAGCCAACCAAAGGGGACGTTGCTAGAGCCAAGTCTTTGTCCACCAACTTCATCTGTTTGAACGCATCGTAATACATGATTTCGACTAAGCTCCCCTGGTCAATTAGAATTCTTTTGATATCGAAGTCCTTGACGCGAAGGGTCACCACTAAGGCATCATTATGAGGCGTTTGAATTCTCTCCAAGCCCTTACTTGAAAAAGTTAAGACGTCTTTTACCTCAGTCTTTCCTTTCTTCACGGCGGATTGAATAGAGAGCACTTTCCTCATGTGTTCGGCCTTCTTGATCATCCCTCTTATCTTGCAAACATGCACTGGTTCAATGATACCGTGAATGACGTTGATTACGTCTTGGGGTGCTGCATCCAGGACATCAAGGCCATTTGGCTCGGCCTGTCCTTGTGGAGCGGCCCTTATACCCCTGTCTGTGTACTGGTCCAGATGCCTAGCCACCACCAGCTCCATCAAATGTTGTTTGAGAGGCATACAGTCCTCCGTTCGGTGCCCCTTTTCTTCATGGAAGGTGCAACGATACCTTGAGTTGAAGCCCTTCTGTGTGTCTCTTAATTTGGCTGGCCAACGCACGTAGGGTTCACCTCGGATCTCATTTAGGATGCGGTAAATTGGGATCTTAAAGACAATGGTGATGCTGGTTCGTGCTTTCAACTTCCTCTTGGCATCTTCCTCTTTATTACGAAGAGCGTTAGCTCGGTCGTTTCTGCGACTTTTGTTTCTATCATTGCTGTTTAAACCGCGATGTTGGTCTCTAGCTCAGTCATTAGGGCGGTTGTCCTCCTGTCCCACCGAGTGAACCCTCCCAGCCACTCTTCTGTCCGCCACAACTGGATTTACCTTCTTGGTTGTGGTGGCGGTGGCAGTATCATCATCTACTCGGATATGTTCGTTGATCTGCTGCATCAAGGACTCCATGGCTGTCAACTGGTTCATCGTAAGCGAGTCTCGCAGCCTATGTTCGACTGGGAGACCTCCTTTGTATTGTGCGACCGCTAGATTGGTGGGGCAATCGAGGATCTCATTGTAAGTTTCCCAGTTCTTGGCATTGTATACCTTCAAAGAACCTCTAGATTCCATCTTGACGCTCAGGAGGTGGTCAACCTCCTTCGGTGTTTGAGTGTTGGTTTTGAATCTAGTGACAAAGAACTCTGCTAGTTGTTGTCGCCCCTCGATGCTCCCGTCCGAGAGTCTTTCGAACGACTTCAAGCCGAATTCTCCCAAACTTGCTGGCAATATGAGACACATCAAGGCGTCGTTGCGCCAGTGGCGAGCCATTAATTGCCAGTAATGACTCACGTGCATGTACTGATCCGTTTTGCCGTTGTATAGTATGAACTTAGGTTGGTGGAATCCGGCAGGGAGTGGCATGCTCTCGATCTCTGGAGACAACGGGGTAGCGGTAAATCTTGCTAGCTCTCTGTCTATCGGTGCTGGGGCCATCATTCTAGGCGCTGACATTGCCACTTCCTCACTGCAACGGATTTGGGGACTCAACCTTTGTAAAATTGGCAATCTTTAGGTCTTTCTACGGCGAGCTCGCTCCTTCAATACATCCCTCAGTCCCTCGAATGGGCAGAGTAAGAGTATCTTGACATCGTCGATGGACGTGAGGGACAGTAACTGCTGTTGCGAGTGTGAGATCTCTCCATAGGTGGGTCAGAGTCTCCAACTCCATAGCTTCTGGTGATAGAGAAAGAGGGCGTCCCATCTTGACGATGACTGTCAAATTGAAGGGGTGAAGTGCGCTCACTGTGGTTGCCCACTCCAGCAACACCCTTCCCTTTGATCTGGCACTTCAGCGTCTCCATTTCAGCTGCCATCTTCTGAATGAGGGCGTCCTGGTCTCTGAGTTTGTGCTCCAAGCGATGAGCATGTGACTCTCCTCATCATCGGTGACCCTCTGGACTCTGGAAGTGTTCAGTGCTCCTTGCGCATTTGTCTCACGCACTTCTGGAAGAGGTTTCCAGGTTCGCCATAGTCGGAATAGTGGGAGGGCCATCTCTTCGTCGGACAGACTCTGGTGTGATACCGTCGACAATGGATAGCGGTGTTTCATCATTGTTAGCCATGGAAATGGTTAAAAAAGCTTGGCCAACAAGGTTTGTCTGTCAAAGAGTTCCTGTAGACGGGCGCCAATTGTACGGGGGTGAAATATTCTCTGTTCTCCGTACTCCTTGAGTCCAAGCTTCACGTGATGTCGCCTGACCTGAAAACCAAAAGATGGTGAGCTGCCCGACGGTGTGCTGCTGGATAAACCCTCCGACGATCAAGTCAGCACACTTGGAGAAGAAGAAGAAGAATAAAGAGAGCACTTTAGAGCGAGAGAGTTTGGAATTCCTTCTGATTGCTTACCTCTAATGTCTCTCTTCTCTTCTTTTTCTATGTTGGCCATACAACCTCAGAGATTGTGGGTGCACTACCTCTGCTGTCCTTCTCTATGTAGGCGGCTGTGGCCTCTCTACCTTTCTTACAAGTGTAGAGACCAAAACCTCCAAACAGTGTTTGTCGAACTGCTAAATCGTATTGACCCATACCAGGAGTGGATTTTCTATGCTTTACCATTGGTCCAGGTGGCTTACACTACCAGGCTATCACTTGGAAGAAACAGACACCACAACGAACTAGAACGGCCGAGCTACAATAAACTGGTCCATTGGGATCAACTAGTCATAGGACGCGCGGTTCGGCATTTCGGCCTTACCCCGCTACCTCGTAGGACTCCTTGGCCCTACTTCAGTCCGAACTATTTGTAGTTCAGCTTGTCGATATGAATTTAAGCAAATATCAATTTTAGCGAATCATAGCTCGATTAGGCTTGCGACCCAACTTAATGGGCGGGCGATCGCGTTGGTTCGATTTGGCGGGTTCATGGTCCTTGGCCTAGCGAGGCCCAACTCCATATCCCACGTTGATGTAGCTCGCCCAATTGTTGGCGCAAATCTCCTCTCGATTGCCCTTAATCCCATCCGAGCTAAGCGTGATTGGGATTACTACTCGGCGAGCTATCAATTTAGTCGGTCATTGAAGATTGTGCGATGGTCTTGTCATCGGTCAATCAGATGTACTGACAAACCATCTTTTGAATGCCACGTGGCCTTCCATGACCTTGTAGTAGTGTAAGCCTCTTGGAGTGGTGAACGAAGTGATCTCACAGTCTAGTTTGTACATGGCGATCTGGTGGTAGCCGCGATATGCATCCAGGAAGCTAAACCTCTGATGGCCAGTAGTTAGATCCACCAACTGGTCTATTCTTGGGAGGGGGAAGCTGTCCTTTGGGCACGCATGGTTGAATGTCTTATAATCGACCCACACCTACCATTTACCATTCTTCTTCGGCGCTACCACTGTGTTAGAGATCCATTTGGGGTACTGCACTTCTTCTATCGCCCCAGCTTCTAACAAGTTCTTGACCTTCTCTGCCACTATCTTGGCATGGTGCGAGGCCGAGTGCCGCGTTCTCTAGATGACCGGTCGTGCATTTGGAAAGACATTCAGCTAGTGGCAAATGAAGCTAGGGTCGACACCAGGCATATCGTGAGGTGTCCACGCAAAGACCTTAATGTTGGAAACCAAAAAGTTGACATAATTGAGCCGCTCGGTGTTGGACAAAGATGACCCCAAAAGAAAGAACTTATTTGGATCATTCTCATTAACGCGCACTTCTACCAAATCTTCAGCCAATTTCTCTTCAACTTTTCTTCCCACGACTTCCAGGACTTCCTTTTCTTCTGGTCCTTCTATCATTTGAACAAAGCCTTTGGCAGCCCGATTGCCATTTACTGCGACGAAGCACTGTTTTTCCATTACTTGGTCCCCCTAAACCTCTTCTACTTGTTCGGCTAGCGATGGAAAGTGCAGGACTTGGTGATAAGTTGATGGCCATCACCGCCTTTAAGATAGGATTGCATCCTAATAGTGCCCTCCGTAGCTTCTTGACCAGATGGCCCCCGAAAACAGTCTGGTCGTTAATGAAGAAGGTTGAGGAATACTGCAAAGTGGAAGATGATGCCTTGCGAGTCAAAGTCGGGCACAAGGCCAACAAGACGGCCCTGTCTGAAATCGTTCAGGCGATAAACTCTATACCATGAAGAAGCCTTGAACTACGGAATCGGGCTAAACGAGACAAAAGACAAGATTCGCACTGATCAATTGACCAATGTTCACATCGAGCTAATGAACAACTTCAAGTGGATAGCAGGCGCATAAGGCACGCGTACAAGAAATATGCTGAGTTATCGGAGCTGATCAGTATGGTTATGTCTAAAGTTCAACACCTTCCGTTCTTTAAATGGCCACACAAGATAGTGGAACCCCCCGACACGAGGAGACGGGATAGGCAGTGCGAATATCACAAAGACCACAGTCATGATACCGACAGTTGTTATGCGTTGAAGGACCACTTTGGGGAGTTGGCACAAGACGTTCGGTTTCTGCAACACGTCCGAAAGAACAATTCAACAAAAACAATAGCTTTACGGCAGGATTCACCTCCACTCGGCGTAATTCATATGATATATAGCTTGCCGACAGCACCCGCGGTACATACAATTCAGCTGCAGTCTAACCCCCAAAAGCAAATCACACCAGTGAAACAGCCCCATGAAGCTACGAATATTAGTTTTGATGATTCCAATTTGGTCGGCGTAATGCTCCCCCACACTGATCCCTTAGTCATTGAATTACGCATAAACTGATTCACCGTTGAATGTGTTCTCATTGACCAGGGAAGTACTTCGGAAGTAATGTACTACAAGACTTTCGTTAAACTCGGCTTCATTAAGTTCGATCTATGTCCGGCTAATTACCAATTATTCGACTTCCATGCTAATCCGGAATATCCTTTGGACAAAATCAAACTACCAGTTCGGGCGGGCTCCCAATCAGTGGATGTAGAATTTTTGGTTGTCAAGCTTCCTTCGCCGTATAATCTCATCAAGGGACGAACTTGGTTGCATACCATGCAGGCCATGCCAAGCACCTATTATCAACTACTTCGCTTTCCGAATGAACGCGGCATAGAGCAAATTCGAGGTTCCTAGAAATCGACGTAGGCATGTTATCTTCTTGCTGCAAAGACAACAAGAGAGTTGGAAGTGAATTCAATTGAGGTGCCGGATCGGGAGAGCCTCGACGACGTTGGGCAGCTCCTAAGTGAAAAGGCAACCGGGATTGGGTTAAAATTGACGGGAATCCTGACAAGTTTTTCATGGTCGGCGCTTCCCTGAATAAAGTCAACATGCAAGAGCTAATATCCTTTTACTCACCAACCTTGATGTATTTGCATGGTCACCATATGAGATGCTGGGAGTGGATCCATCTGTGTCCTAGCACCACTTAAACGTTGATCCCAAATGTAAGCCGATTATTCAGAAAACTTGGTGGTTAGCCGCGGAACATACTACTGCCGTTGTTAAAGAAGTTGATCGGTTACTTGATGTCGGGGCAATTTATGAAGTGACCTATCCTACATGGCTGTCGAATACTGTAGTTGTAAAGAAGAAAAATGGAACTTGGCGTGTTTGTGTGGATTTCACGGACTTAAACAAAGCTTGTCCTAAGGATTGCTTTCCCCTCTCCAGAATAGACTAACTCGTAGATGCATTGGCATATCATCAACGTTTGAGCTTCCTGGATGCCTACAGAGGCTACCATCAAATTGCCATGCATCCGGAGGACCAAGAAAAAACTGCATTCCTCACCCCAAGAGAAACCTATTGTTATAAGGTTATGCCTTTCGGGTTGAAAAATGTGGGGGCAACCTACCAAAGATTAGTGACTGCCATGTTCAAGGAGCAATTCGGCTGTACCGTAGAAGTATACATCGATGATATGGTGGTCACGTCCAAAGAAGAGCAAACTCATCTAGCCGATCTGGAAGAGACATTCGGCATTCTTCGCAAATACAAAATGAATCTAAACGCTTCCAAATATGCATTTGGCATCAGATCCGGCAAATTCCTTGGCTACATTGTTAACCACTGCAGAATCGAAGCCAACCCGAGACAAATCACAGCAATTCTAGAACTTGGCTCTCCTTGGTCGGTCAATGAGGTTCAGAAGCTGATGGGAATGGCCACCGCACTCAATAGGTTCATTAGTCGTTCCACAGATCACTGTAGACAATTCATTCATACCCTTTGGCATGGTAAAGCTTTTGAATGGACCCCCGGGTGCGAAGCCGCTTTGGACGGTTTGAAGACTTCCCTCCGACTCTTGACAACACCTTCGGCAGGTGATTCGCTCATTTTATATCTGGTAGTTTCCAACCGGGCGGTCAGTGCTGTATTGTTAAAGGAATAACTAGGGGAGCAGCGGCCAGTTTATTATGTGAGCAAAGCAATGGTTGATGTCGAAACACATTACCTTCCATTGGAAAAACTTATCCTTGCTCTTGTCATGGCAGCAAGAAAACTGATGCATTACTTTCAGGGGCATACCATTGGGGCACTAACAGACTACCCCCTCTGGTTAGTGCTCCGTAGCGTGGAAGCATTAGGGCACTTTTCAAAATGGACTCTCGAACTCGGCCAGTATGATATCCAATTTCTACCTTGAACCTGAATCAAGGGGCAAGTGCTCGCCGACTTGGTGGCCGAATTCACTGGATGTCTCACCGACTTTAAGTCTGATCAAATTCAACCTAAGCCAAACTGGAGAATTTACCTTGGGGACATTTGGCAGTTATATTGTGATGGGTCATCCAACCAACGTGGCAGTGGGGCGGGCGAAGTGATCATGGCTCCCGATGGGGCAATAATCGAGCAGGCTGTCAAACTAGGCTTCGAAGCATCGAACAATGATGGCGAATATGAAACATTGTTAACCAGCTTATGGAATGCACTTCTCCTTGGTGCTCGGCGTCTGCTTATCTTCTGCGACTCAAAACTAGTCATCAACCAATTAAAGAGGGAATACACAGCCAAAAATGATCGTATGGCAGCCTACATGAAAACGACGAATTCTTTGTTGCCAAAATTCGACCATCATGAGTTGAATCAAATAACCCGGGATCAGAACTCACATGTAGACGCCCTGGCTTGCCTAGCCTCTTCCATCAACTCAGAAATTAAACGGACAATTGAAGTAGGATTCATCCCTGAGCTGAGCATTGCCCCTTCGAAGTCAATTCAGATCAATATCATAGAATCAAGTCCAAGTTGGATAGACCTTATCACTGCATTCCTATCTTCTGAACAGCTCCCGGCGTTCAAGAAAGAAGCGCACAAATTGCGAAGCAAAGCCCTGCGATATTACTTAGATCTGCAAGGAAAGCTTTACAAAAAATCCCTCTCTGGTACACACTTAGAATGTGTTTATCTGGATAAAGTCAAGGAACTCTTGATTGAAATACATGAAGGTAGTTGTGGTACCCATTCTGGCGAGCGTTCTTTGGCCTATCGAGCTGTAACACAGGGGTATTATTGGCCAACCATAAGAGTTGATGCTGAGTGTTATGTCAAGAAATGTGAACAATGCCAGAAATTTTCCCCTTTAACTCATTTGCCCGCTGAGGAGTTAAGCTCTATCACCAGTCCTTGGCCGTTCGCTCAATAGGGACTTGATATCATCAGACCATTGCCACGGGCCCCAGCGAACAAGCGATTCTTGATTGTTATGATAGATTACTTCACAAAATGGGTCGAAGCGAAGGCACTAACACACATTCGAGATACTGATGTTAGACGTTTTGTATGGAAAAATATCATAACACGATTCGGCATTCCAAGAGCACTCATTTCAGACAACGGCACCTAGTTTGATTGTGGCATCTACCGAGAGTTATGCAGCACGTATGGTATTCGGCCCTATTTTTCCACCCCGACTCATCCACAGAGCAATGGTCAAGCTGAAGCCTTCAACAAAGCGATGGCATCAAGAAATGGCTGGAGAAAGCTAAAGGCAAGTGGGTCAAAGAGCTCCCTAGTGTGTTGTGGGCTTATCGCACTACACTAAGGCGGTCAACTGGGGAAACGCCGTTTGCCCTATGCTTTGGAACCCAGGCAATTATCCCCTTGGAGATTGGCTTACCCACTCTGAAAATGAAGGTCTTCGACATAGGCCGTAATGACATGATGTTAGCATTGGATTTGACTCTAATCGAGGAACGCCGAGACCATGCCCTCGCATCTATGGCGCGGTATCAGTAGTAGCTCGCTAAATCATATAATCAAAGCATGCAGCTGCGACGTTATATACCCGGGGAATTGGTCCTAAAGAAAGTTCTTCCCACTACTAGAAGCCTCACTAATGGAAAACTAGGTCCCAATTGGGACGGCCCCTATCAGGTTGAGTCAATTGTTGGCACAGGGGCATATCGGCTCAAAGACATGTCTGGGAGAAGTCTGGCACGTCCTTGGAATTCCACGCATTTGCATAAATTTTATTATTAACCCGACTTGTGGGGCATGATAACTTGTTTTGAATGTTTTCTGTGTACAACTCTCACTTTTACAATGCAAGGCTTCTTATTTCCTCACTATGTGAAATTTAGTTCGATAAAACAAATGACTCCGCATTCGGAGCGCCCTTCGTGGATACCATGATTGGCCAAAATAAAAGCCTCCAAATTCGGAGCCCTATCCATGAATGACACGTTTGGGCCAAAGAAGCCTCCAGATTTAGAGCGCCCTTCATGGATACCACGATTGGCCAAAATAAAAGCCTCCGAATTCGGAGCCCCATCCGTGAATGACATGTTTAGGCTGAATAAGCCTTCGGATTCGGAGCACCCTTTGTGGACATCACGATTGGCCAAAATTAAAGCCTTCGAATTCGGAGCCCCATCAGTGAATGACACGTCTGGGCTGAAGAAGCCTTCGGATTCGGAGCGCCCTTCGTGGATACCACTATTGGAAAAAATAAAAGCCTCCAAATTCGGAGCCCTATCCGTGAATGACACGTTTGGGTCGAATAAGCCTCCAGATTCGGTTTGCCCTTTGTGGATATCACGATTGGCCAAAATAAAAGCCTCCGAATTCAGAGCCCCATCCGTGAATGACATGTTTGGGTCGAATAAGCCTTCGAATTCGGAGCGCCCTTCGTAGATATCACGATTGGCCAAAATAAAAGCCTCCGAATTCGGAGCCCCTTCGTCGACATCGCAGTTGGCCGCTGCAAACGCGATTAATAGTAATCAATGGTCATGACTTAATTTACGAACAATAATTGAAACAATGTAGAGACATTCAAAATAAGATGTTTCATTCAATAGATCGTAAATACATAATTCGCATCATATTTGTAATAGGTCATGCATATCTTTGATCTGTTTCATTCAATACACGTGTAATAAAAAAAAAATAAAAAATTGAAGAGAAATATATTATTCGGCACCGTTCTCGTCGTTCGTCTTCTCGGCTTCAAAAGCCGTGAAGAGCAAATCATAACTTTGATATAGAGGTGACGCCGAATCAATGCCCGCTGCTTATAGAGCCTTGGTCCACCCATGCTTGAATCCACGATTTTCGCATCGACAGACCTCCTCGGCCAGCTTTTCCTTCGTCTTCTCTATACCAATCTTCCGACCGTCAAAAAATCCATCATTATAGGCCTTCGTCCTTATCGCTTCTTTAGCGTATCTCGGTCGACAATGGCTTGGTTTAGCAACTGTTGGGTCACTCTTTCCTCTACAATCAGGTTACCTTGACCTGCCAAATGATTTTCGGCAGCTTTTGCTTGTTTTAGTTCTCGCTCAGCTCTCTCTACCCGCGCCTCGAAGTTCTGAATGTGCTCATCTTTCTGCTCAATCTCCCGCTGCGTGGCACAAAGACGCATCCCGATTTCATATGAAGTATATAGCCCTTTCACCACTCCATGGGTGCCCTTCCGAAAAAATTTGAAATCAGGTCGCCCAACCATCGACTGCTGGACTTCTGGTGGAAAAATCTGTCTGGCGAATTCAACTGCCACGTTTGGATTGCGGATGATTGAATTCGCCTCTGTCATCGGTTTGTTCCCTACGAAGACAGAAAAGCTCAACGGGCGTGGTGCCCCACTGGTCTCACTTTGCGAGCGAGGGAAGTTCCCTCGTTGTTGCCTTTCCTTCTTAAGTGACCTGCTTCGACGACGCGGAGAATGGCGCCTTTCACGCTCCCCCAACGTCCTACTTCCCGTTCGCAACGGTTCGCCACCTCGGTTCATCGCTGAATCCAGCTCAGACAATGTCTTACCCTTTCTTCTGCTATTGAAGAATAGTCTTCTAGACATCTAGTTCAAACCCACTACTCTTCTCTCTCCTATGATCTGCCAAATTTGGACACCAATATGGACCCTAAACGAACACAGCCCTTACCCTTCTTATCTCTTCGGTGCAGCGTTCCCAAAGTGTTCCCTTCAATGCTCTGTGCCACGAATTGACGCTGATCGGCGGTCTTGTTCATTAATTTGCTGGAGCAAGGGCAGATTCATTAATATATTCCGCCTAAATATCAGAGCTATGAGATGAAATGTTACGTACTGACCAATCCTGAAGCGCCATTGTTGGTCTGTTCATTAATTTGTTCATTAATCTATTTGGCCTAAATATCAATCCACGAACTACCGTTGTTCGACGGTCTGTTCATCAATTTCTTTGGGGCAAGCGTATTCATTAATCTATTCGCCTAAATATCGAGTTATCGTGAATCCTTGAACTGCCATTGTTCAGCAGTCCTATTCATCAATTTGCTGGGACAAGGGCAGATTCATTAATCTATTCGGCCTAAATATCAGAGCTATGCATGCTCAATCCCGTTGTTCGGCGGTCCTGTTCAATAATTTGCGGGGGCAAGGGCAGATTCATTAATTTATTCAGCCTAAATATCAGAGCTATAAGCCGAAATGTTACTGTGCCCCAGCCAATCCCTGAACTGCCGTTGTTCGGCGGTCCTGTTCATCAATTTGCTGGGGCAAGGGTAGATTCATTAATATGTTCGGCCTAAATATCAAAGCTATCTTGAAATGTTATTGTGCTGACCAATCCTGAATTGCCGTTGTTCGCGATCTGTTCATCAATTTGCTGGGGCAAGGGCATATTCATTAATATATTCAGCCTAAATATCAGAGCTATGCACTGAAATGTTATTGTGCCCCAGCCAATCCTTGAATTGCCGTTGTTCGGTGGTATTGTTCATCAATTTGCTGGGGCAAGGGCATATTCACTAATCTATTCGGCTAAGTCGCAGTGCTATGCAGTTATTTTAGCGCTGGATTAATTCAGTAGTTTGTTCCATTCATCTCATTTCATGTTTTTACATCTTACTTAGCCGTTAACAAGCATATGCTTCAGGCAGAAAGGCAAAAGACAATTTTCATTCATAAATTGAGTACAAACAGAAGTCATTTTACAAATGAAAACTACCCTACGTTAGCTTCTCACAAAAATAAATAGTCAAAAATGTAACAGAACCTACATACACATGATACCAAAACAAAATGAAAAATACTTTGACCCTAGGTCAGTTTTTAGGGTTAGACTCCAGTGGCTTAACGTCTACCTGCTCGTATGGAATCGGCTGCTCCGATACCATGTTAGCAGCAGCTAAGGCTTTGAGCCAACCGTGTTTGAACCCCCTATTCTCGAACTTAGGCGCTTCCTCAACATAGTTCTCCAGGGTCGTATCCTTGCCAATTTGGAATGACTTGGAAATCTCAAATTCAGCGTTTGCCATCGCCCTCTTCGACTCCTCCAAATCAGCCTCCAGTTTGGCAATTGTCTTGTTGGCCAACTTGAGTGCTTCTTCACTTGCATTTGCCCTTTCCTCGGCAACCAATCTCAGTTGGTCAGTAGTCTTGGCCGTATCTGCTTCTGCATCGGCCTTCGCTCTTTCTTCTACTGATTTCATGGCCTTAGACTCGGCTCTGAGAGAGGCCTGTGCTACCTTGCCCTTTTCGTTTTCCACCTCGGCTATGAGAAAGCCGATTTGTTTGATAGCATCATGTTGGTGACAGCCAATCTCAGCTATCCTTCTCGCCACCTATAAAACAAGGAATCAGCAAGTTAGCTGATATAAATTTTTTTTTTCTTTTGTTTAGCCTTGCAAAATTATAAACAAGGATCATGTACCAATATCGCCGATTGAGCGGCCAATGCAATGGATAGCAGATCAGGCTTTGCCCTAAAGGTTACTCTATCAACCGGTAGAGAAATGGAGGAGGCCAAGCTCAAGGCCACAGCGGCGTCTTTTACAGTCGATGCATCAGAAACAACTGGCACATTCTTTATCCTTGGTTGTATTATAAACGGCACAACCAAGTCTGATTCTTCCATTCGTGGCCGTTTATCTACTAGGTTTTCTGAATAATCGGCTTTGTGGTTGGCCGGATGTTTTTCCCCCCAGTGCTCCATCATTTGGCCCTCCTGTTGATCGACAACAGGCTCCATTTCGGCCACATCAGTCTGAACCGTCTCCTTAATAAGGGCAGGTGGAGGAGATTCTGCCCTAGCATCGGGTGGAGGGGGTGGAGGTTCAGTTCGCTTAGCTTCAGCTCTCCTACAGGCAGCCATCCTCTCTGCATTTTTTCGCCTGGTGATTTGAGTAAGCGACTCACCAGCCATGCTGTCAGGATATGAGCCGGGTAGGTCCCCTAAGTTGGTGAAAATATCTTCGAAGGACATGTCCGCTCGGCCAGAAGTGGATGGAGAATTGAGGCTGGCTTTTTCAAAAGCCAAATCTAGTGCTGCGTCAACCTTCTTCTCTAGTCCGTCAGATCTATCCAAGGATGGTTGAATCGGCTGCTCAGCGACTCCTTCAGCTGCTTGTTCATTCGCTAGCTCTGAATCTGAAGCTTCAAGACCAATCTGCTTAAGGTTCTTGAAGCTCGGAAAAACAAGCGCCGTAAGGTGCTGTTCACCCCTCGGAATTGGAATGTTATTTACGGCCAAAAAAGTAGTGTAAGTTAGCTCGTATCTCAGAAGAATGTGGGCCGCCCTCCCTTACTTCTGGAGATTCGGACACCCAACAAACTGGAGTGCAGTTTTGATCTACACAAGTATAGCGTTGTCGGTTGAGACGAGAACTTTTTTCAAATCGTTTCTTGCACAAATAAAATGGTAAATACATAGAATTTGAACCAGGTAAATACTTAATAAAAATTTGTGGGGGGTTAAACGGCCACCTGGTTTGCCTCTTCGCCTGGGCATTGGATCTAGGCAATCTTCACCTTCGCCGAATTCCCAGTCGCCGCAAACAATGACCATGACATCATCAACATGCTTGCCAAAGTTGGCAAGCATAGTCACCAAATGATGGTCGGTGTCCTTGGCCCTGAGGAAGTAGCGCCCCTGCCGGCCAAAGGATTTGGCCAAGGCATAACAATGCTGAATAACAGGGATTCCAAGGTTAAGCCTAAGGCATTGGTTTAGTTCTACAATTCCCATTATTATTTGGTAAAAATTTAGGTTCGGCTGAGAAGGGATTAAACCCCAATGGAGAAGGACAGCCCTCAAAAGTGGATGAAGGGGGAAACAGACTCTGCCCTTAGCGGTTGAAAAGAGAGGAAAGACAATTGTACTCTCATCAATCCTCTCCATGTCAGCTACGCTCTCTGCCAAGAGTGACAGATGGACGTCGTCAGGAATGGAAAAATGGCGACGAAAACCAGAGACTCGATCCGTAGAAAGAAGGGCTTTCAAATGTTTCGCCATCATAGCCAGTAAAGTGGACACTCTAAACAGAAAACAAACAAGGAAATGGGAGTCGAAATGGAATAGAGAAAAACTTACAAGAAATAAGGACAATGAAGAATGGAAAGAAGTTGCAGAGGATGTGAAGCGAGGAAGGTGAATTGACAGGTAATGAGAAACCTTGTGTATTCAAAAAAGCATGCAAACGAAGAGACGACACGGTTTCAAATCGTATTAAATGAATGAAGCGTACGAAGGGGCGGGAGATTATAATAATTTCTAAAAAGAGTAGGCATTCTGACGCTTGCGTTGGAATAAGGGAAACCGCTGTATTTTTTGACCCTCTAAGTCTAAGACCAAACATGTCGAATAACTGACATTAATAGGATGTTTGGGGGGCAATTGTGGGAACTGAATTTTACGTAGGGAAGCCGATTTAGTTTAAAGAAAGAAATCAAGTTATGTATTGTATGGCTCTATCCTGGAGGGATACAAAGGCCGAATAACCAGATCGACCGTAGAATCAGCTGTAAACTGGGCCTAGTAGGAATAGGTAGGACGGAATAGCCGAGTAAGCAATTATTCATTGGTCGAAAGGTGGGCCTAATCATCAATATCAAGGATGACTATAAATAAGAAGAGCATCAGCTAAGAAAAGGTATGTGAGAACAAATAAGATTAACTTGAGATATAAGCAACCAAGAGAGTATACACTGACTTATCCGTCGGAGTGCTAATTCTGGCACCCTCGACTGTAGTGCTCATTCCTTTTCAGGTGACTAGCAGAGGATCAAGAGCGTCCTATAGGATCCCTAGAGTATTTCCAAACCACATCTCCACAATTGCCTATGCCCTTTTTGTGGAATTAATATCTGTGAGCATTAGGCCAAATCGAAGCCCTAAGTAGCAATGGGGATTCCTTGCCCCTTATTTCCTTTGATTACTGTAGGTGGTTCTGGATTTAGGATGAATACTGAAAACTCTAGGTAAAACCTATCAAAAACCCACTTTTAGATCTAAAAATAGGATTTAGTTGAGCCAGAATTGGTTCGAGGTCCTCCCTGTGGGAAGATCAAAACCGAGATAGGAATCGAAATACAGCACCACAATTGGTCAAATGGCCCAAAATCTCAGATCGAGCTAAAAACCTTCCTCATAGGTGCCGTGCAAGTTATGCCGTGCTAATACTTGGACTTATTTTTTAATAATGCAGAACAAACTAGGACCGACCAGGCCCACTCAGCATAACTGTCGGTGAGGCTCAAAGACCAAGCAAACAATCACCCAATTTTGACCGAGCTATAATCAAAATTACCCAACTAAATAAAACCAGGATAGATAGAGAAGTACCGGTTTATGGTTAATTCGCGTGGGGCAATGGCCGAGTTCCATAGAGAACACAATATTCCAAACAATGCCCATTTAGAGTTGGCCAAGAAAGGAGACACTCCCTGGGGCGAACTGGACAAATGCCCTTTCACGGTCGTATCCATTGTGGAAGGCAGCCGACGTTTCCCGGTCCAACCTTTAGTCCACGAATTTTTGAGGCAGACTAGGTTGTGCCCGACCCAAGTCTCCAACAACAAAGACAAAATAATAAACGCCGTGGCCGTGCTGAATAGGATACTCGGTCTGAATCTCGTCCTCATCGAGATATTCCATCAAATCACACTTAGCAAAAATAAAGGGGGGTTTTTGGTATCTCAAAGTTAGGAAAGGCCGAGCAAACCTTATCAAAGGTAACCCGGATAAAGAGACAAATGATGATGATTTCTTGTGGGTGTTCGGTAATTACGAGGACATCGAAGCGCCCATACCAGGCTGGTACATAAGAAAAGATGTTAGGAGTGCTGGTGAGCATCTTAGCATGTTTTTAATTTTGTAATTGTTCTTATTTTTGCCGATCTAACCCTTGCTTTCTTGTTGCAGACTACAGACTCTTGGCTGACGATTACTCTCGCGCAAACCAAGAGGCCATAAGGATTGCATTGCGGCATCCGGCCGAGGAGTGAGAGCCTAAAAAATTGCTCGGTTACGAATCGAGTTACTATTACATAGCGTTGCGCAGGAGTAGGGTGACCGACTTCTTTCGTGTCCCGTCTCCAGAGCCGGACCCAAACCTTCCACCAATCAAACTTGTACCATTGACAGAAGAACAAGAAATGGTAAAAATCTAAGCCATAAAGTCTATGATCACGGGGGAGCCAAGCGACTCATAGCCAATTGAAACGACAGGAGGCCAAACATCTAGGCCTGCCGTGCAAAAGGGGCCCGTGCTAGCTCTTGCTAGCGAGACAACTGCTAGTCGGTCGAGAAAAAGGCCAAGAAAGGAGCAAGCCGAGTAGCGCCTTGTTGACAAAGATTCATCCGAGCTACCATCGATTGAACAGGGAGAGTAGACTGAACAACTGCTTTTCAGGCAATCCGCCCATTCCACTACCCCTGTAGTCTGGTCTCCTGAGCTAAAATACAAAGGCCGAGCAATGACAGAGGCAGACTCCATTTATGCGGATAAGGACCATTCGCTCGGCTTCAACATGACCAAGGGTTTACTTCTCCCTGCGGACATGAAGAAGCATGAGGAACTGTTCGACCTGAAAGTCCTCCGGTTGGCTGCAAAATCGGTCGTTCTGGTAAGTGATCGAGTTATTGTACTTCCAAGTTATCGATCGGTTTCTCATACTAACTTTTGCCTTATGGAAGGCCACGCAGAAAAATTGTTTGGTGCACGAATGTATGATTTTTGTGTTGTAGAGTTTGAGGGAGGCTATCGTTGACAACAAATCCAAGATGGCCGAACTGGAGAAGTTGAAGGCTACACATGAGACAATGTTAATCGAGTGAGATCTCCTGGCTGATAAGTTGGCAAAGGCCAAGGAGGAGAAGGATAAGGCCGTGCAGGCCAAAAATGAGAGATATCTAGCCGAGCTACCGAAGCTGCGCCATCTACAAGGCCGAGCTAAAAAAAGAAGTGGACGACGCCAAAGATCGGGGATACGCCGAGGGAGAAAGTGTGTACGGGCGGCAGGTGGCGGGCACGAGAGACATATTTTTTCAGTGCGGTTGGAAAGCAGCTGCGGAAAAACTCGGTCAAGCGCCAGAGTCTGAAGTGTTCAATGACCCCCCACCTGCCTTCATTCCCTCCTATATGTAGGCATATGCTGCCACCGTGCAGTAGAACTTGATAGACGATGCTAAGGAGGCTAGCGCGGTTGATGAGCCAACTCTACATCCAATTGACAAGACCCCACTACTAGCCATATCGGAAGAGGCGACGTCGAGCAGTGAGCAGGAGCCTTCAACTGCCGAACGAGGAACGGACTCTGGCGCTGAAACCGCACAGAATGTGGCAGAAGAGGTGGTGGGCAACCTGGAGGAAGCTGTAGATATCGACTAAGGTGCAGCAAGGCTTGTGTTTGTCTTTTTTTTTTTTGTATTGATGTGGCCAGCTACGAGGCCTACTTTTGTATTTAGGCTTTATCATGAATGAAAAGTGAATTTTTTCCTCGCCATGTATGCAAATTTTTGTTTGCCTTGTGGTTGTCATTTTCTTCGATTTGGCTGAGATAAAATCTTCTCGGTGCATTCTGATCGTAATGGTTTCAGTTTAACGAGCAAACTCATCTTGGTTTAAAATATTAGTTGAACATAACACCAACTGTTTGGCAGGCTGAGCAAGGTCAGCTCGATTTTAATAAGAACTCGGTAAAGACACCAACATTTTAAGCGGGCGAGTAATGTCAACTCGGTTAAAATATAAGTTAGGGGAAATTGATTCTGTTTGTGCAATCGGGCGAAATCAGCTCGGTGAGTGAGCAAAATCAGCTCTACATCGGTGACAAAGAAACAGCTCAGGTAACCATGAGTGAAATCTGCTATTCAATTGGCTAGCCAAAATCAGCTCGGTCAATGATGAACAAAATCAGCTCGATGTAATGAGCAAAATTTGCTCTTCATCGGCTACCAATAAATAGCTCGGGTAATTATGAGCTAAATCTACGCTTCAATCGGCGAGCCAAAATCGACTTGATCAACGATGAGAAAAATTAGCTTCACAAAGCTGAGCAAAAATTAGCTCGGATAATTATGAACAAAATTGGATCGGCTGAAATACAAGTTGGGAAAAACATCAGCTGTTAGGCGGTTGAGCAAGTTCAACTCGGTTCAACAAGCAAAGTTAGCCCATAACCGGATAACCGCGAATTCTGCAAAAGTTATCCCGATTTTGAACACTTGCCCCTGGTACTCATAGCAACTTAATGTCTTTGTAACATTTCCCTGTAGAAATGCGAACATAAGAGAAAGAAGGGGTCATCTTTTACTACATGTTACAGATTACACCCAATGCCAAAAGGCCAAGTTACAAAAAGCAAAGAAGTAGAAAAGATTACATTTCAAAAGTAAAATATCTCAAGATTGGCCACATTCCATGGTCTGGGGATAGCTTTGCTATCTAAGTCTTCCAGGTGGTATGCGCCTTTGCCTACAAGGCCAGTTATCTTATATGGTCCCTTTCAATTTGCCCCTAATTTTCCCTCGCCAGGGATCACTATGTTGCCCCTTACCTTCCTCAAGACCCAATCTCTGACCTTGAATAGCCTAGGATGCACGGCCTTGTTGTATTTCTTGGAGAGCTCTTGTTGGTAAGTTGCTATGTGGATTAGAGCCTGTTCCCTTCTTTTTTCGGCTAGGTCAAGCTCCAGGGCTACAGCTTCATTGTTCAAGTCTGGTTGGAAATTTTCAGATTGGATGGTCGGCATACCAATCTCCAATGGTATAACTACCTCCATGCTGTATGCCAAGGCAAATGGAGTTTCCTCGGTTGAGCGCCTTGATGTAGTGCAGTATGCTTAGAGCACATTTGGAAGTTCCTCAGCCCACTTCCCTTTGGCCGTCTCCAATCACTTCTTCAGCCCGTCCAAGATGGTTTTGTAGGAAGCTTTGGCTTGACCATTTGATTGGGGGTAGGCCGGTGTAGAATTGTAGAACTTAATTAACACCTCGCAAAACCCGCGAAAGAGTTTTCCATTGAACTGAGTGCCATTATTCGAAATGAGAGCTTTTGGGATGCCGAAGTGGGTGATGACATTCTGCCAGACAAATTTTTTAATATCTTTTTCCTTGCAGGGGCCAATGACTCGGCCTCTACCCACTTGGTAAAGTAGTCGGTAGTAGCGATGAAAAATTTGCGGTTGCCCGGAGCTGCTGGAAGAGGTCCTACAATGTCTAGCCCCCAAAGCACAAATGGCCAAGGACTTGTAAGGAGGAGCAACTCTCTGGTCGGTTGGTGAATCTGGGGAGTGAATTTTTGACATTTTTTGAATTTGCAAACATATTTCTATGCGTCGGCTTGCATGCACAGCCACTAATAACCCTTGGGAAATTGCTTGGTAAGCTAAAGATTTTCCCCCAATATGGCTTCCACACATGCCTTCATGAATCTCGAAGAGGAAAGCTTCAACGTTGCTGGGGTGGACACAATTCAAGTATGGCCCAGTGAAAGATTTCTTGTACAAGGTGCCAGATGGAGAGAGCCAAAACCGCTCTGACTTGGCCCTTATCTTGTTGGCTTCTTTCTTTTCAGTGGGTAGAATTCGATCCTTCAGGAAGGTGATAATAGGATCCATCCAGGATGCTCCCATGTCGGCGCAGAGTACTTTGGGCACCTCCAGTTCCTCAATGCTCGGTTAGGGTAAGAATTCTATCATCAAAGGATTAGGAAAAGTCATTTGCATAGATGCTAGGCCGGCCAATTCGTCGGCTACATTGTTTTTTTCGCGGTTAATTTGTTCCATTCTTATTGCGGCAAACTTTTTGATTTCTGCGCATACCAACGCTTGATACTTAGCCATCCTTTCATCCCTGGCCACATATTTCCCGGAGACCTGATTAACAACCAGCTTGGAGTCGCTGAATACCATAAGTTCTGATGCCTTCATTCTCAAAGCGCTCTTCAATCTGGCGAGGATGGCTTCATATTCCGCCTCATTGTTGGATGCTAGGAACTCGAGTGTGATCACATGCTCAATGGTCAGCCCATCTGGGGATGTCAACACGACCCCTAGCCCAGCACTATGTCTATTGGAGGCCCCATTGACGAAGAGTTTCCACATCTCGCCAATGAACAACTTCCAGCAGTTGGAGGGATTTTGAGAGTTCTTCCACTTCAAGGTACTAGTCGGCTCATTCTGGTCTCTTTCTACATCTCCGTCGAGCTTGTATTTTGGTAAATCGGCCGGTTCTTCCGTTTATTGCTCAGCTTTCTCTTGCCGTTTTGCTACTTGTTATCCACCGCTTATTTCTGCTATCCGAGCCGTAGGCTGCGGCAAGTCCGCGTTAGCCAAATCGACAAGGTAAAGAGGGTGTGTTGCAGGGAAAAATTCCGCCATGAAGTCGGCAAGAGCTTGAGCTTTGATAGTAGCGTGTGGCTGGAACTTGATATCGTATTGCCCCAATTCCACGCCCACTTCTATCGGTGAAATCTGCCTTTTTAAAGAGCAGCTTGAGCGGAAATTCGGGTAGCACGACTATCGTGTGGGCATGAAAATAGTGCGCTAGCTTTCTGGAAGTCATCATGAAAGCCAGAGCTAGTTTTTCTAGCGGCAGATAGCTTGATTCGGATGGGTGCAGTGTCTTGCTAAAGCAAAAGATGAGGAGGTGCTATATTCCCTTTGCGCGGATGAGGAGGGCCCTCATTGTGTGTTGAGAAACTGCCAAGTAGAGATACAGTTCTTCGTCCGGTTTTGGTGTTACCAAGATTGGGGCCAAGGAAAGGTATACTTTTAGATCCGCCAGTGCACGGTTGCACTCGTCATCCCAAAAGAACTTGGCCTTTAAAGTTTTGAAGAAGGGCTTGCAATGATCTAAAGACCGGCTAATAAATCGGTTCAGCGCGAATGCTATTCCGCCGATATGTTGCATGTCCTTCATAGAGTTTGGTCACTCCAGTTCTTGTATTGCCTTGAGTTGGGAAGGGTTGGCCTCGATTCCTCGGTTTATGACCAAAAAACCTAGAAATTTCCCGGTTCTAACTCCGAATGCACACTTGGAGGCATTTAAACGCAGCTTGTGATGTTTGAGTATGGCAAACATTTCTTCTAGGTCAGCAAGGTGTTGAGACTTGTCTTTGCTCTTCACCATCATGTCATCGATGTAAGCCTCCATAGTGCGGCCATGAAGAGGAGCGAATATTTTGGTTACCATCCTCTGAAAAGTCGCCCCGGCATTTTAGAGACCGAATGGCATGACCTTGTAGCAGTACAAGCCTCTTGGAGTGGTGAACAAAGTGATCTCTTGGTTTGGTTTGTACATAGCGATCTGGTGGTAGCCACGATACGCATCCAGGAAGCTAAACCTCTGATGGCCAGTGGTTAGATCCACCAACTAGTCTATTCTCGGGAGGGGGAAGCTCTCCTTTCGGCACACACGGTTGACCGTCTTATAATCGACCCACACCTGTCATTTACCATTCTTCTTCGGCACTATCACTGTGTTAGTGCATCTGGGGTACTGCACTTCTTCTATCGCCCCAGCTTCCAACAAGTTCTTGACCTCTTCTACCACTATCTCGGCATGGTGTAAGGCCGAGCGCTGCGCTCTTTGGATGACTGGTCGTGCATTTGGAAAGACATTCAACTGGTGGCAAATAAAGCTAGGGTTGACACCAGGCATATCGTAAGGCGTCCACACAAAGGCCTCAATGTTGGAAACCAAAAAGTTGACATAATCGAGCCACTCGGAGTTGGACAAAGATGACCCCAAAAGAAAGAACATATTTGGATCATTCTCATCAACGCGCACTTCCACAAAATCTTCATCCGATTTCTTTTCGACTTTTCTTCCCACGACTTCTAGGACTTCCTTCCCTTCTGGTCCTTCTATCATTTGAACAAAGCCTTTGGCAGCCTGGCTGCCATTTACTGCGACAAAGCACTATTTTTCCATTACTTGGTCCCTCTAAACCTCTTCTACTTGTCCGGCTAGCATTGGAAAGCGTAGGACTTGGTGATAAGTCGACGCTACTGCTTGCATGACGTGCAACTAGCCCCTTACCAGGATTAAGTTATAGGTTGATGGGACCTTAAGCACCTGAAATTCTATTTGCTTCGTGACTATCCCAGCTTTGACCGGCAATATAATCTTTCTGATTGGCCATTTGGGTTGAGAGTTAAAGCCAACCAAAGGGGACGTTGTTGGAGCCAAGTCTTTGTCCTCCAACTTCATCTGTTCGAATGTGTCGTAATATATGCTCTCCACCAAGCTCCCCTGGTCAATTAGAATTCTTTTGATATCGAAGTCCTTGATGCGAAGGGTCACCACTAAGGCATCATTATGAGGCGTTTGAATTCTCTCAAAGTCCTTACTTGAAAAAGTTAAGACGTCTTTTACCTCGGTCTTTCCTTTCTTTACGGCGGGTTGAACAGAGAGCACTTCCCTTATGTGCTAGGCCTTCTCGATCATCCCCCTCAGCTTGCAAACTCGCGCTGGATTGATGATGCCGTGAATGACATTGATTACGCCTTGTGGTGCTGCATCTAGGACAACAAGGCCATTTGGCTCGGCCTGTTCTTGTGGAGCAGCCCTCATACCCCTGTCTATGTACTGGTTCAGATGCCCAGCCACCACTAGCTCCTCCAAATGTTGTTTGAACGGCACACAATCCTCCGTTCGGAGCCCCCTTTCTTGATGGAAGGTACAATGATACCTCAAGTTGAAGCCCCTCTGTGTGTCTCCCAATTTGTCCAGCCAACGCACGTAAGGCTCACCTCAGATCTCATTTAGGATGCGGTAAATTGGGATCTTAAAGACAGTGGTGATGCCGTTTCGTGCTTTCAACTTTCTCTTGGCATCTTCCTCTTCACTACGAAGAGCGTTAGCTCGGTCGTTTCTGCGACTTTTGTTTCTATGATTGCGGTTTAAACCACAATGTTGGTCTCTAGCTCGGTCATTAGGGCAGTTGTTCTCCTGGCTCACCGAGTGAACCTTCCCAGCCACTATTCTATCTGCCGCAACCGGATTTGCCTTCTCGGTTGCGGTGGGGGTGGCGGCATCATCTTCTACTCGGATGTGTTCATTGATCTGCTGTATCAAGGACTCCATGGTTGTGGGCTGGTCCATCGTAAGTGAGTCTCGCAGCCTATGTTCGACTGGGAGAGCTCGCTTGTATTGTGCGATCGCCAGATTGGTGGGGCAATCGAGGATCTCATTGTACATTTCCCAATACTTGGCATTGTGTGCCTTCAAAGAACCTCTAGATTCCATCTTAACGCTCAGGAGGTGGACAACCTCCTTCGGTGTTTGAGTGTTGGTTTTGAATCTAGTGACAAAGACCTTTGCTAGTTGTTGCCGCCCCTCGATGCTCCCCTCCGGGAGTCTTTCGAACCACTTCAGGCCCAGTTCTCCAAAACTTGCTGGGAATATGAGACACATCAAGGCGTCATTGCGCCGGTGGCGAGCCAGTACTTGCCAGTAATGACTCACGTGCATGTACTAATCCGTTTTGCCGTCGTACAGTATGAACTTAGGTTAGTGGAATCCGGCAGGGAGTGGCATGCTCTCGATCTCTGGGGACAGTGGGGTAGCGGTAAATCTTGCTAGCTCTCTGTCCATTGTTGCTAGGGCCATCATTCTAGGCGCTGGTATTGCCACTTCCTCACTGCAATGGATTTTGGGACTCAGCCTTTGCAACGCCGGCAATCTTTGGGTCTCTCTATGGTGAGCTCGATCCTCCAATACATCCCTCAGGTCCCCTGAATGGGCAGAGTAAGAGTATCTCGACGTCGTCGACGGATGAGAGGAACGATAACTACTGTTACGAGTGTGAGATTTCTCCACTGGGGGGTCGGAGTTTCTAACTACATAGCTTCTAGTGATAGAGAAAGAGGGAATCCCATCTTGGCAATGACTGTCAGAGCGACGGGGTGGAGTGCGCTCACAGTGGTTGCCCACTCTAGCAACACCCTTCCCTTTGATCTGGTGCTCCAACGTCTCCATTTCAGCAGCCATCTTCTGAATGAGGGCATCTTGGTCTCTGAGTTTGTGCTCCAAGCGCTGAGCATGTGACTTTCCTTGTCGTCGACGACCCTTTGGACTCTTGAAGTGTTCAGTGCTCCGTGCGTGTTTGTTTGGCGTACTTCTGGAAGAGGTTTCCAGGTTCGCCATAGTCGGAATAATGGAAGGGCCATCTCTCAGTCGGACAGACTCTGGTGTGATACCATTGACAACGGACAGCGGTGTGTCGTCGTTGTTAGCCATGAAAACGGTTGAAAAAGCTTGGCCAACAATGTTTGTCTGTCAAAGAGTTCCCCTAGACGGCTCCAATTGTACGGGGGTGAAATATTCTCTATTCTATGTACTCCTTGAATCCAAGCTTCATGTGACATCGCCTGACCTGAAAACCAAAAGATGGTGAGCTGCCCGACGGTGTGCTGCGGGATAAACCCTCCGACGATCAAGTCGGCACACTTGGAGAAGAAGAAGAAGAATAGAGTGAGCACTTTAGAGCGAGAGAGTTTGGAATTCCTTCTGATTGCTTACGTCTAACGTCTCTTTTCTCTTCTTTTTCTAGGCTGGCCATGCAGCCTCAAAGGTTGTCGGCGCACCACCTATGCTGTCCTTCTGTAAGCAGGCGACTGTGCTCCCCTCTACCTTTCTTACATGTGTAGAGACCAAAACCTCCAAATAGTGTTTGTTGAACCGCCAATCGGCATTGACGCATACTAGGAGTGGATTTTCTCTGCTTTACCATTGGTCAGGTGGCTTACACCACCAGGCTATCACTTGGAAGACATAGACGCCACAACGAACTGGAACAGCTGAGCAACAACAAATCGGTCCATCGGGATCAAATGGTCGTAGGACACGCGGTTCGGCATCTCGGCCTACCCCCGGTACCTTGTAGAACTCTTCAGCCCAATGTTAGTCTGGACTGTTTGTAGTTCGGCCCAATGCATCAGTACGGATTTACGTAAATATCCATTTTATCCAAATCATAGCTCGGTCAGCTTGCCCGGCCCAACTTAATGGGCCAGGGTAGCCACGTTGGCTCAGTATGCCCAGGTTCATGGTCCTTGGCCCTAGTGAGGTAAAACGCCATATCCCACGCTGACGTAGCTTGGCCCAATTATTCGGTGCAAATCTCCCTCTCAATTGCCCTTTAATCCCATCCGAGCTAAGCGTGATTGGGATTACTACTTCGGCCGAGCTATCCAATTTGGTCGGCCATTGAGGATTGTGCCAGTAGTCTTGCCATCGATCAATCAACTGTACAGACAAACCATCTTTTCAATGCCACGTGGCCTTCCCTGACTAGTTTCGTGCGTTCCTATAGCTATCCACATTATACCAAAGATTTGAAAAGTTGCCACCTATTTGGTTTCCCCCATATATACACACAAGAAGCCCAAAAACCCTTATCACTGTTCATCTCCCTTCTGTAGAAGCCCTAAGCTTCAGACCTCCAAGCTTCTGCCACTGCCGCCGTCGCTATTGTCAATGCTTTTTGAGTCGTTTCCAGCTATTTCTGTCCTCACGAAGGCCTTAGTAAGGGTCATGGTCGACTGGGTCCTAACTTGGCATCCATACCCTTAAGTTTTTCTCACTTTCCTTTATATTCTCCATTGATGTTCTTCGTGTTCTTAATTCCCATCTGTTTTGTGACAGTTGAAATATTGCCTATGCCCCTCTTGTGGGATCAATATTTGTCAGTATTAGGCCAAATCGAAGCCCTAAGTAGCAACGGGGCTTCCTTGCCCCTTATTTCCCTTGATTATTGTAGGTGGTTTTGGATTTAGGATGAATACTGAAAACTCTAGGTAGAACCAATCAAAAACCCTTAGATCTAAAAATAGGATTTAGCCGAGCCAGAACTGGTTTGAGGTCCTCCCTGTGGGAAGATCGAACTGAGATAGGAACCGAAATACAGCACCACAACCGGTCAAATGGCCCAGAATCTCAGACTGAGCTAAAAACTTCCTCATAGGAGCCGTGCAAGTTATGCCGTGCTAATACTTGGACTTATTTTTTAATAATGCAGAACAAACTAGGACCGAGCAGGCCTATTCAACATAACTGTCAGTGAGGCTCAAAGATCGAGCAAACAATCACCTAATTTTGACCGAGCTAAAATAAAAATTCCTTAACTAAATACAACCGAGATAGATGGGGAAGAACCGGTTTATAGTTAATTCGCCTGGGGCAATGGCCGAGTTCCATAGAGAATACAATATTCCAGATGACGTCCATTTAGAACTGGCCAAGAAAAGAGACACTTCCTGGGGCAAACTGGACAAATGCCCTTTCACGGTGGTATCTATTATGGAACGCTTCCCGACCCTACCCTTAGTCTGCGAATTTTTGAGGCAGACTAGGCTGTGCCCGACCCAAGTCTCCAACAACACATACAAAATAATAAATGGCGTGGCCGTGCTGAATAGGATACTCGGTCTGAATCTTGGCCTCATCAAGATATTCCATCAATACACACTTAACAAACATAAATGGGGGTTTTGTTGGTATCTTAAAGTTAGGAAAGGCCGAGCAAACCTTATCGAAGGTAACCCGAATAAAGAGACAAACGACGATGATTTCCTGTGGGTGTCCGGTAATTACGAGGACACTGAAGCCCCCATACCGGGCTGGTACATAAGAAAATATGTTAGGAGTGCTGGTGTGCACCTTAGCATGTTTTTAATTCTATAATTGTTCTTGTTTTTGCCGATCTAACCTTTGCTTTCTTGTTATAGGCTACAAACTCTTACCCAACGATTACTTCCGCACAAACCAAGAGGCCATAAGGATTGCGTTGTGGCATCCAGCTGAGGAGCGAGAGCCTCAAAAATTGCTCGGTTACGAACCGAGTTACCATTACACAACGCCGCGCAAGAGCAGGGTGACCGACTTCCTTGGTGTCCTCTTTCCACAGCTGGACCCAAACCTTCTGCCAATCAAACTTGTACCATTGATAGAAGAACAAGAAATGGCCAAAATCTGAGCCATAAAATCTATGATCACGGGCAGCCAAGCGGCTCATAGCCGGCTGAAACGATAGGAGGCCAAACATCTAGGCCTGCCGTGCAAAAGGGGCCCGTGCTAGCTCTTGCCAGCGAGGCAACTGCTGGTCGGTCGAGAAAAAGGCCAAGAAAGGAGCAAGCCGAGTAGCACCTTGATGACGAAGATTCGGCCAGGCTACCATCGACTGAACAGAGAGAGTAGACTGAACAACCACTTTTTGGGCGATCCACCCATTCCATTGCCCTTGTAGTCTGGTCACCCAAGCTAAAATACAAAGGCCAAGCGGTGACGGAGGCGGACTCCGTTTATGTGGATAAGGACCATTCGCTTGGCTTCAACATGACCAAGGATTTGCTTCTCCTTGCGGACATGAAGAAGCATGAGGAATTGTCCGACATGAAAGTCCTCTGGTCGGTCGCAAAATCAGTCGTTCTGGTAAGTGATCGAGTTATTGTACTTCCAAGTTATTTATCGGTTTCTCATACTAACTTCTGCCTTGTTGCAGGCCGCGCAGAAAAACTGTTTGGTGCACGAACGTACGATTTATGTGCTACAGAGTTTGAGGGAGGCTATCGCTGACAACAAATCCAAGACGGCCGAGTTGTTAAAGCTGAAGACTGCACACGAGGTAGTGTTAACCGAGCGGGATCTCTTGGATGAGAAGTTGGCGAAGGCCAAGGAGAAGAAGGATAAAGCCATGAAGGCCAAAAATAAGAGATATCTGGCTGAACTACCCAAGCTCTACGCCATCCACAGGGCCGAGCTAAAAAAAGAAGTGGACGATGCCAAAGATCGGGGATACGTAGAGGGAGAAAGGGTGTACGGGCGGCAGGTGGCTGGCACCAAAGACATATTTTTTCAGTGCGGCTGGAAAGCGGCTGTAGAAAAACTCGATCAGGCACCAGAGTTCGAGGTGTTCAACAATCTCGCACCTGCCTTGATTCCCTCCTATATGTAGGCATATGCTGCAGCTGTGCAGTATAAGTTGATAGACAACGCTAAGGAGGCCAGCGCAGTCGATGAGCCAACTCTACAGCCAACTGATAAGACCTCACTACCAACCATATCGGAAGAGGCGGTGCCGAGTAGTGAGCAGGAGCCTTCAACCGCCGAACGAGGCGCTGAAACTAAGGCACAACTAGGCTTATGAACTCGGTAAAGACACTAACATTTTAAGCGGGCGAGCAATGTCAACTCGGTTACAATATAAGTTGGGCAAAATTGATTCTGTTTGTGCGGTCGTGTGAAATCTACTCGGTGAGTGAGCAAAATTAGCTCTATATCGGTGAGCAAGAAATAGCTCGGGTAATCATAAGCAAATTCTGCTCTTCAATTGGCGAGCCAAAATCAGCTTGGTCAATGATGAACAAAATCAGCTCGATGTAATGAGCAAAATTTGCTCTTCATCAGCAACCAAGAAACAACTTGGGTAATTATGAGCAAAATTTGCTCTTCAATCGGCGAGCCAAAATCAACTCGGTCAATGATGAGCAAAATTAGCTTCACAAAGCCGACTAAAAATCAACTCAGATAATTATGAACAAAATTGGCTTGGCTGAAATACAAGTTGGGCAAAACACTAACTGTTGGGCCGTTGAGCAAGTTCAGCTCGGTTTAATAAGAAAAATTAGCCTATAATCGGATAACCGCTCATTTTGCAAAAGTTATCCCGATTTTGAACACTTGTCCCTGGTACTCATAGCAACTTAATGTCTTTGTAACATTTCCGTGTCGAAACGCGAACATAGGAGAAAGAAGGGGTTAGATTCTACTACATGTTACAGATTGCACCCAATGCCAAAAGGCCAAGTTACAAGAAACAAAGAAGTAGAAAAGATTATATTTCAATAGTAAAATATCTTAAGATTGGCCGCATTTCGTGGTCTAGGCATAACTTTGCTATCTAAGTCTTCCAGGTGGTATGCCCCTTTGCTTGCAAGGCCAGTTATCTTGTATGGCCCCTTCCAATTTGCTCATAATTTTTCCTCGGCAGGGATCACTGTGTTGCCCATTACCTTCCTCAAGACCCAGTCTCCGACCTTGAATAGCCTAGGATGCATGGTCTTGTTGTATTTCTTGGAGGGCTCCTGTTGCTAAGTTGCTATGTGGATTAGAGCCTGTTCCCTTCTTTCTTCGGCTAGGTCAAGCTCCAGGGCAATAGCTTCATTGTTCAAGTCTGGTTGGAAACCTTTAGATCGGATGGTTGGCATGCCAATCTCTAATGGTATGACTGCCTCCATGCCGTAAGCCAAGGCAAATGGAGTTTCCACGGTTAAGCGCCTTGGTGTAGTGCGGTATGCCTAGAGCACATTGGGAAGTTCCTCAGCCCACTTCCTTTTGGCCTTCTCCAATCGCTTCTTCAGCCCATCCAAGATGGTTTTGTTTGAAGCTTCGGCTTGACCATTTGATTGGGGATAGGCCAGTGTAGAATTGTAGAACTCAATCTTTAACTCCTCGCAAAACCCGCGAAAGAGTTTTCCATTGAACTGAGTGCCATTATCCGAAATGAGAGCTTTTGGGATGCCGAAGTGGGTGATGAAATTCTGCCAGACAAAATTTTTAACATCTTTTTCCTTGATAGCGGCCAATGGCTCAGCCTCTACCCACTTGGTGAAGTAGTTGGCAGCAGTGATGAAAAATTTGCGGTTGCTTGGAGCTGCCGGAAGAGGTCCTACAATGTCTAGCCCCCAAAGCACAAATGGCCATGGACTTGTAAGGAGGAGCAACTCTCTGGCCGGTTGGTGAATCTGGTGAGCGAATTTTTGACATTTTTCGCATTTGCGAACATATTTCTACGCGTCCTCCTGCATGCACGGCCACTAATAACCCTTGGGAAAGTGCTCGGTAAGCCAAAGATCTGTCCCCAATATGGCTTTCGAATATGCCTTCATGAATCTCGAAGAGGAATGCTTCAACCTTGTTGGGGTGGACACACTTCAAGTATGGCCCAGTGAAAGATTTCTTGTACAAGGCGCCAGATGGAGAGAGCCAAAATTGTTTTGACTTGGCCCTTATCTTGTTGGCCTCTTTCTTTTCAGTGGGTAGAATTCGATCCTTCAGGAAGATGATAATAGGATCCATCCAGGATGGTCCCAAGTCGGCGCAGAGTACTTCGGGCACCTCCGGTTCCTCAATGCTCGGTCAGGCTAAGAATTCTATTATCAAAGGATTGGGAAAAGTCGTTTGCATAGATGCTAGGCTGGCCAATTCATCGGCTGTATTGTTTTTTTCGTGGTTAATTTGTTCCATTCTTATTGCGGCAAACTTTTTGATTTCTGCGCGTACCAGCGCTTGATACTTAGCCATCCTTTCATCCCTGGCATCATATTCCCCAGAGACCTGATTGACAGCCAGCTTGGAGTTGCTGAATACCATAAGTTTTGATGCCTTCATTCTCAAAGCGTTCTTCAATCTAGCGAGGAGGGCTTCAGATTCCACCTCATTGTTGGATGCTTGGAACCCGAGTGTGACCACATGCTCAATGGTCAGCCCATCCGGGGATGTCAACACGACCCCTAGCCCGGTGCCATGTCTATTGCAGGCCCTATCGACGAAGAGTTTCCACATCTCGCCAATGAACAACTTCCAACAGTCGGAGGGATTTTGAGAGTTCCTTCACTTCAAGGTATTGGTTGGCTTATTCTGGTCTCTTTCTACATCTCCGTCGAGCTTTTATTTTGGTAAATCGGCCAGTTCTTCCATTTCTTGCTTAGCTTTCTCTTGCTGTTTTGCTACTTGTTGTCCACCACTTATTTTTGCTATTTGAGTCGTGGGCTGCGCCAAGTCCACGCTAGCCAAATCAACAGGGTAAAGAGGGTGTGTTCTAGGGACAAATTCTGCCACGAAGTCGGCAAGAGCTTGAGCTTTGATAGTAGCGCGCGACTGGAACTTGATATCGTATTCCCAATTCGATGGCCCACTTCTACTAGTGAAATCTACCTTTTCAAAGAGCACCTTGAGCAAAAATTCGGTTAGCACGACTATTGTGTGGGCATGACAATAGTGCGCTAGCTTTCTAGAAGCCATCATGAGAGCCAGAGCCAGTTTTTCTAGCAGCAGATATCTTGATTCGGCTGCGAGTAGTGTCTTGCTAATGTAGAGGATAGGGAGGTGATGGATTCCCTCAGCCCGGATGACGACGACGCTCATCACGTGCTGAGAAACTGCCACATAGAGATACAGCTCCTCGCCGGGTTTTGGTGTGACTAAGATTGGGGCCGAGGAAAGGTATACTTTTAGATCCGCCAGTGTAGGTCACACTCGTCATCCCAAAAGAACTTGGCCTTCAAAGTTTTGAAGAAGGGCTGTAGACACCCCATTTTTTACTGACCTTAAGAATTAGACGTCATCGATTAAGCGCTCGGTGATAGTGCTTGTTTCGATTTTTCAGAGTTTTTTGGCTGAGTGCCTTGCCTCTGGGCCTCTGAACTCTTTGTGTTTTGGCTTGGTTTGTGGACCAGGCATTGTTTTCCCTTCCTTGGAGGGAGAGAGAGGTCTGTAGACCACTTTTTTGTAGTCGTAGACCACTTTTCCCTCTTGGAGACTAGTTTTCGATTTCCGGAGCCTTTGGCCGTGCGCCTTGTCTCAGGACTGCTTAACGTTCTCCTTTTGGCCTGGTTTTCGGACCACGCCTTGTTGCCTTGGTCTAGAGGGACGCTGAGGTCTTGGAGACCACTTTTTGTAGTCGTAGACTACTTTTCTCCCGTAGAGCACTTTTTGTGCTCGTAGACTAGTTTTCGAGGTTTTCAGCTACGTGCCTTGATTCGCGGACTCTCGTCTTTCATCCATTTTGGTTTGTTTTTGGCAAAAACCTTGTTTTCCTTGCTTGGAGGGTGGAATAAGGTTTGGAGACTAGTTTCTCTCCCTGAAAACCACTTTTCTTCCCCACCAGCCAGTTTTCTGGTCGGCCAATTGGTCTTGGTGGTCTTGCGACCACCAAAAGTGGTCGGCAGCCATGCCACCACCTTGCTTTCCTTGTGCAGACCACTCCTCCCCCTTGCCGACCACTTTGCCTCCTTGCAGACCACTTTCACTGATCGGCCGACCAGTATAAGTAGTTGGCCGACCACTTCAACTGGTCGGCAGCTTTCCTTCATATTCTGCAGGTGTTGTGGATGCCAGCTGTGCCAGCTGTTGGGCACGGAACTCATCCTCCATACACGTGTATGGATGGATTGGTTCAAGCTCTTATCTTGTTCAAGAAGCTTGATTCTTGATTTTCTATAAGAGGGAGCCCCCTCCCTCGTCTCAGGTTCTGAAATTTGGTTAGAAGCTATACATACACATCTATCTCTATATTTCTCTCTTTGTCTCATATTTGTGCTTGAAAGTGCTTATTCTTCACACTTTTGCACACAAACACATAGTGAAACACCACACTCTTGGAGCTGAGGCACTTAGAAGTTGGTTTTGGTGTTTTTGGATTGGTTTGAGCTCAAAAAGTTTGCTGGAGTTACAGCTTTGAAGTGGTTCTACAAGGGTAAGCTTCTAACCCCTCAAACCTTGGTTTTTGTTTAAGCTTTTAGCCCTATTTGCATGTTGATTTAGGCCTAACTTTTAACTACAAAAAGTTCTAATTTTTCATGCTTGAAATGTTTGTTTAAGGCCTTGTTGGTGTTGGGGGTGGTCTACCCCCTTTTGTGCCTTGTTTGGCCTTGGTTTTGTACTATCCTTTTAAGCTATTGGGACCACCTCCTTTTGGCCTTCTCACCATTGAAACTTAGAGGAATTTCAGTGGTGAAAAGGGTGTTTTGAGGTCCCAAATAGGAGGGGGTTATCCCCTCTCCTTGAATCTTGAATGCTTGCCTCATTAGCCTCATGTTTGAGCATACTTTCCTTGCATGTGTTGGCCTATTCTCAACTTATTTTTTGGTACTATTTTGACATGGCATACCTCTGTTTTAGTTTGGTTGAGTCACCACTTGCATGCATTCTACACTTTTAGTGCAATCTTGCATGCTAGCCTAACATGCATCATGCTTTAGACCATCATTCTAGTGTGATTTTGGCTCAACTCCAAGAAGCTTTTGGCCATGTTTTACCATGCTTAAGGTCTGATTATGTTGTTTTGGTCATGCATGCCATGCTTTGTATAGCCATAGTGCATTCTAGCTCACTAGCTTTGAGTTTTCAAGCCACTAGCATGCATTGCTTGGGCTATTTGCATGATTTGGCATCATTTGTTATGTGATTTCAGAGCATGTTTCATTGCCATGCATTTACAATGCTTTGGAGGGTTGGTGTTTTATGCCTTAAGTATGAGCCATTGTGTATGCCATCATGCCTAGGCTTTTGGGCCACCATTTTAGTGTGTTTTGGGTCTCATTTTGCCATGGTACAACTCTGTTTTTGGTTGGTTAGAGCATCTCTCATTTGCTTCTTACACTTGTAGTGTAAGTCCTCTTTGCTAGCCTTGCATGCCTAATGAGTGAGCTTGTTATTCTTGCATGTGTTGACTTGGTCTTAGCCCATTTTTAGTGTTATTTTGCCATGCCATAACTCTGATTTTTGTTGGTGGAGTCACCTCATGCTCAGTTTTGGTAGGTGCAGTGTAATCCTCCCTATTGCCTTTGCATGCTCCATGTTTTGGCCCTTCATGCTAGCTTGTTTTGGCTTTGCTCCATGCATGTTTTAGCATCATTTTGACATGCTCTAGGAATTTTTTGGGTTGCCTTGGCCATATGCTTCATGTATTGCATAGCTATAGTGCAAGTGCCTATGCTAGTTTCAAGCTTTGAGCCTCCTAGCATGCTACACTTGTGTTGTTTGAATGATTTGGCATCATTTCACATGATATTTCAGTGCTTATAGTGTGGCTATACTCTTACATTCGTCACTCCTTGAGCGCTTTTGAGAGTTGTGCACTTATGCTTAATTGGTGAGTCAATGCATGTGCATGCAGTTTCTTGATTTCATGCTAGCATTTCATAGCATTATGGCCACTGTTTTGGGCATGATATAGGTCTGTCCATATTCAGTTTAAGTCCATTGAGCATGTGGTTTGAATGTTGTTGCATGCTTGTTGCATTGCATGTTGTTGCATGCTTGTTGCATTGCATGATATTTGCATGCTTGTTGTTTGCATGCCTTGCATGATAGAATTTTGTGCATGCCCTTCTAGCATTGGTTGCATCGCTTTGTTGTTTGCATGCTTATGTTGCATAGCATTGTGTTTGCATGCCATTAGCATTGCTAGGTTGAGCATTGGTTGCAACACATTGTGTTTACATGCTTGTTGCATTGCCTCATGTTTGCATGCTTGTTTCATTACATTGTTGTTTGCTTGCATGCATTGCATTGTGTTCGGCATGCTTGTGTTGCATTGTGTTTGGATAGGGTATTAGTCCAAACACGAGGAACGAGAGACGTTTCATACTTAGAGTGATGAAACGTGCCTCAATTCTCGGTCGCCGACCCTCTTGATCAAGCATGATAGAGGCGGATGATCTTATTTGTCTTTTGTGCATTCATTTACATTGATTTATGCAATCTTGGCTTCTCAGCCATCGTGCATTGCGATGCTCGGTTGGTGGCCCGAGAGTCGAGAACTACACTCCCTTGAGGTCTTGAAATGATAGGGAGGGTGGTTGTGCACACATATCTTGCAAATACGTTGCCATACCCCTTCTTGTTCTCTGCTGCAGCAAACTGGAGAAGTGCAGCATTTTCTAGTCGACAGACCAGTAAAAGTGGCTGGCCGACCACTTTTTCTGGTCTGCAGCAAAGGTAAGTGGTCGGCAGGTGGTTGGCAACACCACCAAGTGGTCAGCAATGCTCCTGGAGGTTCCCGTGGTGGAGCAAAATCCATTTGGAGCTTTGCACAGTGGTCTGAGAACAATTGCAAACAGAGGCAAGTTGGGGCATAGCGATGGATTTCCGAGCAAGGCGACCGAGCATGCATGCACTTCTCGCCCCGAGGCTCCTTTTAATTGCTTTGCTTAGCTAGTTAGCTATTTGGTTCTATACTTGAGTAGTTAAGGCGATTAGCTATTCATTTGTATTTAATTAGCTAGTGTAGTTAGCTAATTAGCTTGTTTTGTAATAATTAGTTAACTTGTTAGTTAATTAGCTTTGTTTTGTAATAATTAGTTTAATTAGCTTTGTTTTGTAATAATTAGTATAATTAGCTTAGATTAGCTAGTTAGCTTATTATTTGGACCCTCCGTCGAGAGGGCACAACTGGTGTAATAAGCGTGCGTGTGTATGATACATGTCTTCTAACCCCATTTCTTTCTCCCTTTTACTTATCAGCTTTTGATGATTAGTTTTAGGGCATGTTTCAATTAGCATCCTTATGCTAGCATGTTTGCATTCATTCATTCGTCTTGCATGCACCGGGTTCGACGTATCATACAAACTGCATTGTATTTCAATACCAATTTGAATACATGCTATCAAGTTGCATTCACATGACATCTTAGAATAGCCGAGCCTATCTTTAGTTGCATTTTGCATGCGTTGCATTAGGCATCTTAACATAGCTAGGATCATGCATTGATTACTAACTAGCTTTTGTTTTGGCTCAGAGTACGCTGTGAGTGATTATGCTTTAGCATCCTTGCATGCATGTAAGTGTTGCCATGTTTAGCATGCTTGCCATGAGGCTAACTGCTTAAGTGTTTAACTGCATGAATGCCTGTGGGTGAAGGCTTTATTGCTTGAATTGGAACAATTCATCGAAATGTGAGTTTTAAGCCCCTTGAGAGTGGCAAAATCATGTTTTCTAAGCCCACTTGAGGGTGGCAAATCCACGACTTAGCCTACTTACGAGTAGCATTCTCAAACCATTTTCAAACAAACAAACATGAGATGTTTTGTTCCAACTTGAGTGATTTAGTCTATACTTGTATGCTGTGCGCATCACATAGTGATTAGCTAAATAACCGGAATAAGAACACATGTGTTTTCAAAAACAACATATCATGATTAGTAGAGACTGATCCTTTGATCGGGCGAGCGGGGGTGCTTATTGCATGACATTCCCCTCTCGTACCCAAGGTCCCGAGCCGAGGCAACTTTGGTGATGGCGGACACGTGGCCTTAGGCACGAGTCAGGGTTTCCTAAATTTCCCAAAATAAAATATTTAGGTGGTGACTCTGAAATCTGGCAAAGCAGTCCATGTTTGGCGCTTTTTGATTAAAATTGATTTTCTAAAACGATTTGCCGAATTTGGACTCTTTGGTGATTTATCAGTCTTACATTGCACTTTGTAAGGTTAGATTCAGAACCGTGACATGAGTCTAAACTGTAGTAGCTAAGAACAATGATTCGTGCCCTCGCGCGCGAAGTGGAGTTCCGGGCAGTCTACAATGGCCTTCAATGATCTAAAGACCGGCTAATAAATTGGTTCAACGCGACTGCCATTCCGCCGAGATGTTGCATGTCCTTCGTGGAGTTTGGCTACTCTAGTTCTTGTATTGCCTTGAGCGGGGAAGGGTCGGCCTCGATTCCTCAGTTTATGACCAAAAAACCTAGAAATTTCTCGGTTCCAACTCTGAATGCACACTTGGAAGCATTTAAACGTAGCTTGTGATGTTTGAGTATGGCAAACATTTCTTCTAGGTTAGCAAGGTATTGAGACTTGTCTTTGCTCTTCACTATCATGTCATCGATGTAAGCCTCCATAGTGCAGCAAAGAAGAGGAGCGAATATTTTGGTCACCATCCTCTGAAAAGTTGCCCCGGCATTTTTGAGACTGAACGGCATGACCTTGTAGTAGTACAAGCCTCTTGGAATGGTGAACGAAGTGATCTCTCGATCTGCTTTGTACATAGCGATCTGGTGGTAGCCGCGATATGCATCTAGGAAGCTAAACCTTTGATGGCCAGCGGTTAGATCCACCAATTGGTCTATTCTCGGGAAGGGGAAGCTGTCCTTTGGGCACGCATGGTTGACTGTCTTATAATCAACCCACACCTACCATTTACCATCCTTTTTCGGCACTATCACTGTGTTAGAGATCCATCTGGGGTACTGCTTCGCCCCAGCTTCCAACATGTTCTTGACCTCCTCTGCCACTATCTTGGCATGGTGCAGGGCTGAGCGCCGCGTTCTCTTGATGACCTGTCGTGCATTTGGAAAGACATTCAGCTGGTGGCAAATGAAGCTAGGGTTGACACCAGGCATATCGTAAGGCGTCCACGCAAAGGCCTCAATGTTGGAAACCAAAACATTGACATAATCCAGCTACTCGGCATTGGAGAAAGATGATCCCAAAAGGAAGAACTTATTTGGATCATTCTCATCAACATGCACTTCCACCAAATCTTCAGCCGATTTCTTTTCGACTTTTCTTCCTACGACTTTAAGGACTTCCTTCCCTTCTGGTCTTTCTATCATTTGAACAAAGCCTTTGATAGCCCGACTGCCATTTAATGCGACAAAGCACTGTTTTGCCATTACTTGGTCCTCCCAAACCTCTTTTACTTGTTCGGCTAGCACTGGAAAGCGCAGGACATGGTGATAAGTCGACGCTACTGCCTGCATGACGTGCAACCAACCCTTTCGCATGATTAAGTTGTAGGTTGATGGGACCTTAAGCACCCAAAATTCCACTTGCTTCGTGACTAACCCAACTTTGACCGACAATATAAGCTTTTAGATTGGCCATTCGGGTTGAGAGTTGAAGCCTACCAAAGGGGACGTTGTTGGAGCCAAGTCTTTGTCCTCAAAGTTCATCTGTTTGGACGCGTCATAATACACGATCTCGACTAGGCTCCCCTGGTTAATTAGAATTCTTTTGATATCTAAGTCTTTGATGCGAAGGGCCACCACTAAGGCATCATTATGAGGCGTTTGAATTCTCTCAAAGTCCTTGCTTGAAAAAGTTAAGACATCTTTTATCTTGGTCTTTCCTTTTTTCATGGCGGGTTGAACAGAGAGCACTTCCCTCATGTGCTCGGCCTTCTTGATCATCCCCCTTAGCTCGCAAACCCGCGCTGGTTCGATGATGCCGTGAACGACATTGATTACGCCTTGGGGTGCTGCATCCAGGACAACAAGGCCATTTCGATCATCCTGTCCTTGTGGAGCGGCCCTCATACCCCTATCTATGTACTGGTCCAAATGCCAAGCCGTCACTAGCTTTTCCAAATGTCATTGAGCGGCACACAGTCCTCCGTTCGGTGCCCCCTTTCTTCATGGAAGGTGCAGCGATACCTCGAGTTGAAGCCCTCTGTGTGTCTCCCAATTTGCCTGGCCAACACATGTAGGGCTCACCTCGGATCAAATTTAGGATGCGGTAAATTGGGATCTTAAAGATAGTGGTGATGTCAGTTTGTGCTTTCAACTTTCTCTTGGCATCTTCCTCTTTACTACGAAGAGCGTTAGCTCGGTTGTTTCTGTAACTTTTGTTTCTATCATTGCGGTTTAAACCGTGATGTTGGTCTCTAGCTCGATCATTAGGGCGGTTGTCCTCCTACCCCACCAAGTGAACCTTCCCAGCCACTCTTCTGTCCGCCGCAACCAGATTTGCCTTCTCGGTTGCGGTGGCGGTGGTGCTATCATCTTCTACTTGGATATGTTCGTTGATCTACTGCATCAAGGACTCAATGGTTATGGGTTGGTCCATCGTAAGAAAGTCTCGCAACCTATGTCTGACTGGGAGACCTCACTTGTATTGTGCGATCACCAGATTGGTGGGGCAATCGAGGTGGTCAACCTCCTTCGGATTCCATCTTAACGCTTAGGAGGTGGTCAACCTCCTTCGGTGTTTGAGTGTTGGTTTTGAATCTAGTGGCAAAGTCCTCTGCTAGTTGTTGTCGCCCCTCGATGCTCCCCTCCGGGAGTCTTTCGAACCACTTTAGGCCCAGTTCTCCCAAACTTGCTGGGAATATGAGGCACATCAAGGTGTCATTGAGCCGGTAGTGAGCCAATACTTGCCAGTAATGACTCACGTGCATGTACTGATCTGTTTTGCCATCGTATAGTGTGAACTTAGGTTGGTGGAATCCGGCAGGGAGTGGCATGCTCTCGATCTCTGGGGACAGTGGGGTAGCGGTAAATCTTGCTAGCTCTTTGTCCATCGTTGCTGGGGCCATCATTCTAGGCATTGGCATTGTCACTTCCTCACTGCAACGGATTTGGGGACTCAGCCTTTGCAACGCCGGCAATCTTTGGGTCTCTTTACGGCAAGCTCGCTCCTCCAATACATCCCTCCGGTCCCCCAAATGTGCAGAGTAAGAGTATCTCGATGTCGTCGACGGACGTGAGAGATGGTAACTGCTGTCGTGAGTGTGAGATCTCTCCATTGGTGGGTCGGAGTCTCAAACTCTATAGCTTCTGGTGATAGAGAAAGATGGCGTCCCATATTGGCGATGATTGTCAGAGCGACGGGGTGGGGTGCGCTCACTGTGGTTGCCCACTCCAGTAACACCCTTCCCCTTGATTTGGCGCTTCAGCGTCTCCATTTCAGCCGCCATCTTCTGAATGACGGTGTCCTGGTCTCTGAGTTTGTGCTCCAAGCACTGAGCATGTGACTCTCCTCGTCGTTGGCAACCCTCTGGACTCTTGAAGTGTTCAGCGCTCCTTGCGCATTTGTTTGGTGCACTTCCGGAAGAGGTTTCCAGGTTCGCCAGAGTCGGAATAGTGGGAGGGCCATCTCTCCGTCAGATAGACTTTGGTGTGATACCATCGACAACAAACAGTGGTGTTTCGTCATTGTTAGCCATGGAAAAGGTTGAAAAAGCTTGGCCAACAAGGTTTGTCTGTCAAAGAGTTCTTGTAGACGACGCCTAATGTACGGGGGTGAAATTTTCCCTGTTCTTCGTACTCCTTGAATCCAAGCTTCACGTGACGTCGCCTAATGTGAAAACCAAAAGATGGTGAGCTACCCAGCAGTGTGCTGCCGGATAAACCCTCTGACGATCAAGTCAGCACACTTGGAGAAGAAGAAGAAGAATAGAGAGAGCACTTTAGAGCGAGAGAGTTTGGAATTCCTTTTGATTGCTTACCTCTAATGTCTCTCTTCTTTTCTTTTTCTAGGCTGGCCATACAGCCTCAGAGATTGTGGATGCACTACCTCCGCTATCTTTCTCTAAGTAGGCGGCTGTGCTCCTCTCTCTACCTTTCTTACATGTGTACAGATCAAAACCTCCAAAAAGTGTTTGTCGAACCGCTAAACGGTATTGACGCATACCAGGAGTGGATTTTCTTTGCTTTACCATTGGTCCAGGCGGCTTACATTACCAGGCTAGCACTTGGATAAATCATACACCACAACGAACTGGAACGACCGAGCTATAATAAACCGGTCTATCGGGATCAACTGGTCGTAAGATGCTCGGTTCGGCATCTCGGCCTCACCCTGCTACCTCGCAGTACTCTTCGGCCCTACGTCAGTCTGGACTGCTTGCAGTTCGGCCCAACGCATTAGTACGAATTTAAGTAAATATCCATTTTAGCCGAATCATTGCTCGATCGGCTTGCCCGACCCAACTTAATGGGCCGGGGCAGCCGCATTGGTTGAGTTCGGCCAGGTTCATGGTCCTTGGCCCTAGCAAGGCACAATGCCATATCCCACACTGACCCAGCTCAGCCTAATTTTTCGGTGCTAATCTCCCACTCAATTGTCTCTTAATCCCATCTGAGCTAAGTGTGATTGGGATTACTACTCCGGTCGAGCTATCCAATTTGGTCGGCCATTGAGGATTGCGCTAGTAGTCTTGTAATCGATCTATTAGCTGTACTGACAAACCATCTTTTCAATGCCACGTAGCTTTCCCTGACTGGTTCCGTGCGTTCCTATAGCTGTCCACATTATACCAAAGATTTGACAAGTTGCCGCCTATTTGGTTTCCCCCCATACATACACACCAGAAGCCCAAAAACCCTCATCACTATTCATCTCCCTTCTGACCTCCAAGTTTCTGCCACCGTCGCCGTCACTGTTGTCGTTGCTTTTCTAGTCATTTCTAGCTATTTCTGTCCTCACAAAGGCCTCAGTAAGGGTCGTGGTCGACTGGGTCCTGACTTGGCATCCATATCCTTAAGTTTTTCTCACTTTCCTTTGTATTCTCCATTGATGTTCTTCGTGTTCTTAATTCCCGTCTGTTTCGTGACTGTTGAAATATTGCCTATGCCCCTCTTGTGGGATTAATATCTGTGAGCATTAGGCCAAATCGAAGCCTAAGCAGCAATGGGGCTTCCTTACCCCTTATTTCCCTTGATTACTGTAGGTGGTTCTGGATTTAGGATGAATACTGAAAACTCTAGGTAGAACTGATCAAAAACCCATTTTTAGATCTAAAAATAGGATTTAGCCTAGCCAGAACTGATTCGAGGTCCTCCTTGTGGGAAGATCGAACTAAGATAGGAACCGAAATACAGTACCATAACCGGTCAAATGGCCCAGAATCTCAGACCGAGCTAAAAAACTTCCTCATAGGAGCCGTGCAAGTTATGTCGTGCTAATACTTGGACTTATTTTTTTAATAATGTAGAACAAACTAGGACCGACCAGGCCCATTCAGCATAACTGTCTGTGAGGCTCAAAGACCGAGCAAACAATCACCCAATTTTGACCGAGCTATAATCAAAATTACCCAACTAAATAAAACCGAGATAGATGCGGAAGTACCGGTTTATGGTTAATTCGCCTGGGGCAATGGCTGAGTTCCATAGAGAATACAATATTCCAAACGACGTCCACTTGGAGTTGGCCAAGAAAGGAGACACTCCCTGGGGCGAACTGGACAAATGCCCTTTCACGATGGTATCCATTGTGGAAGGCAGCCTACGCTTCCCGGTCCAACCCTTAGTTTGGGAATTTTTGAGGCAAACTATGTAGTGCCCGACCCAAGTCTCCAACAACACAGACAAAATAATAAACGGCATCACTGCGCTGAATAGGATACTCAGTTTGAATCTCAGCCTCATCGAGATATTCCATCAGTACACACTTAACAAAAAAAAAGGGGGGTTTTTTTTGGTATCTCAAAGTTAGGAAAGGCCGAGCAAACCCTATCGAAGGTAACCCGGATAAAGAGACAAACGACGATGATTTCCTGTAGGTGTCCGGTAATTACGAGGACACCAAAGCGCCCATATCGGGCTGGTACATAAGAAAAGATGTTAGGAGTGCTGGTGAGCACCTTAGCATGTTTTTAATTCTGTAATTGTTCTTGATTTTGCCGATCTAACCCTTGCTTTCTTGTTGTAGACTACACATTCTTGGCCCACGATTACTCCCGCGCAAAGCAAGAGGCCATAAGGATTGCGTTACAGCATCCGGCCAAGGAGCAAGAGTCTAAAAAATTGCTCGATTACGAACCGAGTTACCGTTACATAGCGTCGTGCAGGAGTAGGGTGACCGACTTCCTACGTGTCTCCTCTCCAGAGCCGGACCCAAACCTTCTACCAATCAAACTTGTACCATTGATAGAAGAACAAGAAATGACCAAAATATGAGCCATAAAGTCTATGATCACGGGGGAGCCAAGCCACTCATAACCGGCTGAAACGACAGGAGGCCAAACATCTGGGCCTGCTGTGCAAAAGGGGCCCATGCTAGCTCTTGCCAGTGAGGCAGCTGCTGGTCGGTCGAGAAAAAGGCCAAGAAAGGAACAAGCCGAGTAGTGCCTTGTTGACGAAGATTCGGCTGAGCTACCATTGACGGAATAGGGAGAGTAGACTGAACAACCGCTTTTCGGGTGATCCGCCCATTCCACTGCCCCTGTAGTTTGGTCACCCGAGCTAAAATACAAAGGTCGAGCAGTGACGGAGGCGGACTCTGTTTACGCAGATAAGGACCATTTGCTTGGCTTCAACATGACCAAGGGTTTGCTTCTCCCTATGGACATGAAGAAGCATGAGGAATTGTCTAACCTGAAAGTCCTCCGGTCAGCCGCAAAATTGGTCGTTCTGGTAAGTGATCGAGTTATTGTACTTCCAAGTTATCGATCGGTTTCTCATACTAACTTTTGCCTTGTTACAGGCTGCGCAGAAAAACAGTTTGGTGCATGAATGTATGATTTATGTGTTGCAGAGTTTGAGGGAGGCTATTGCTGACAACAAATCGAAGATAGCCGAGCTGGAGAAGCTGAAGACTGCACACGAGGCAGTGTTAACCGAGCGGGATCTCCTGGATGAGAAGTTGGAGAAGGCCAAGGAGGAGAAGGATAAGGCCGTGTCGGCCAAAAATGAGAGATATCTGGCTGAGCTACCCAAGCTCCGTGCCATCCACAAGGCCGAGCTAAAAAAAGAAGTGGACGATGCTAAAGATCGGGGATACACAGAGGAAGAAAGAGTGTACGGGCGGTAGGTGGCCGGCACCAAAGACATTTTTTTTCAGTGCGGCTGGAAAGCGGCTGCGAAAAAACTCGGTCAGGTGCCAGAGTTCGAGGTGTTGAATAACCCCCACCTACCTTCATTCCCTCATATATACAGGTATATGTTGCGTGGTGCAGTAGAAGTTGATAGACGACGCTAAGGAGGCCAACGCGGTCAATGAGCCTACTCTACAGCCAACCGACAAGACCTCATTGCTAGCCATATTGGAAGAGGTGGCGGCGAGCAGTGAGCTGAAACCGCACAGAATGTGGCAGAAGAGGTGGTGTGCAACCTGGAGGACGCTGTAGATATCGACTAAGGCACAACAAGGCTTATGTTTGTCCCTTTTTTTGTTTTGTTTGTGTATTGATGTAGTTGGCTATGTGCCCCACTTTTGTAATCAGGCTATATCATGAATGAAAAGTGAACTTTTTCCTTGCCATGTATTCAAATTTTTGTTTGCCCTGTGGTTTTCATTTTCTTTGATTTGGTCGAGATAAAATCTTCTCGGTGCATTTTGATCGTAATGGTCTCAATTTAACGAGCAAACTCATCTTGGTTTAAAATATTAGTTGAACACAACACCAACTGTTTGGTAGGCCGAGCAAGGTCAACTCGGTTTTAATAAGAACTCGGTAAAGACACCAACATTTTAAGCGGGCGAGCAATGTCAACTAAATTACAATATAAGTTGGGGGAAATTGATTCTGTTTGTGTAGTCAGGCGAAATTAGCTTGGTGAGTGAGCAAAATTAGCTCTACATCGGAGACAAAGAAACAGCACGGGTAACCATGAGTGAAATCTGCTATTCAATTGGCTAGCTAAAATTAGCTTGGTCAATGATGAACAAAATCAGCTCGATGTACTGCGCAAAATTTGCTCTTCATCGGCTACCAAAAAACAGCTCGGGAAATTATGAGCAAAATCTGCTCTTCAATCGGTAAGCCAAAATGAACTCGGTCAATGATGAGCAAAATCAGCTTCACAAAGCCAAGCAAAAATCAGCTCGGATAATTATGCACAAAATTGGCTCGGCTTAAATACAAGTTGGGCAAAACACTAACTGTTGGGTGGTTGAGCAAGTTCAGCTCGATTCAACAAGCGAAATTAGCCCATAACCGGATAACCGCTCATTCTGCAAAAGTTACCCCGATTTTGAACACTTGCCCCTGGTACTCATAGCAACTTAATGTCTTTGTAACATTTCCGTGTAGAAACGCGAACATAGGAGAAAGAAGGGGTTAGATTCTACTACATGTTACAGATTACACCCAATGCCAAAAGGCCAAGTTACAAGAAGCAAAGAAGTAGAAAAGATTACATTTCAACAGTAAAATATCTTAAGATTGGCCGCATTCCATGGTTTAGGCATAACGTTGCTATCTAAGTCTTCCAGGTAGTATGCCCGTTTGCCTGCAAGGCCAGTTATCTTGTATGGCCCCTTCCAATTTGCTCATAATTTTCCCTCGCCAGGGATCACTATGTTGCCCATTACCTTCCTAAAGACCCAGTCTCCGACCTTGAATAGCCTAGGATGCACGGTCTTGTTGTATTTCTTGGAGAGCTCTTGTTGGTAAGTTGTTATGTGGATTAGAGCCCATTCCCTTCTTTCTTCGGCTAGGTCAAGCTTTAGGGCTATAGCTTTATTGTTCAAGTCTGGTCGGAAACTTTCACATCGGATGGTTGGCATGCCAATCTCCAATGGTATGACTGCCTCCATGCCGTAAGCCAAGGCAAATGGAGCTTCCCCGGTTGAGCACCTTGGTGTAGTGCGGTATGCCTAGAGCACATTGGGAAGTTCCTCAGCCCACTTCCCTTTGGCGTTCTCCAATCGTTTCTTCAGCCTGTCCAAGATGGTTTTGTTTAAAGCTTCAGCTTGACCATTTGGTTGGGGGTAGGCCAGTGTAGAATTGTAGAACTCAATATTTAACTCCTCGCAAAACCCGAGAAAGAGTTTTCCGTCGAACTGAGTGCCATTATTTGAAATGAGAGCTTTTGGGATGCCAAAATGGGTGATGACATTTTGCCAGACAAATTTTTTAACATCTTTTTCCTTGATGGTAATGGCTCAGCCACTACCCACTTGGTGAAGTAGTCGGTAGTAGTGATGAAAAATTTGCGGTCGCCTGGAGCTACTTAAAGAGGTCCTCCAATGTCTAGCCCTCAAAGTGCAAATGGCCAAGGACTTATAAGGAAGAGCAACTCTCTGTCTGGTTGGTTAATCTGGTGAGCGCATTTTTGACATTTTTCACATTTGCGAACATATTTCAATTCCAAATTGAATACGTGTTATTTGTAGCATCTCACATGCCATGTTTAGGATAGCCGAGCCTGCCTAGATTACATCTTTGCATGTGTTGCATTAGACATTTCAGTATGCTTAGGTCCATGCATGGATTTCTAATGAGCTTCTGTTTTGGCTTGGAGTACTAGGTGAGTTTTTATGCTTTAGCATCCTTGCACGTGTGTGAGTGTTGCCATAATAGCATGACTACCATGTGGCTAAATGCTTATATGAGATAAACTGTTTGAATGCCTGTGGGTGGAGGTTAGATTGCTTGAGTTGGAAAAACTCGTTGAAATCCGTGTTTTAGCCTACTTGCGAGTAGCAAATTCCAAAGCGCTTTCAAAACAAACGGATATGCAATGTTTATTTCCAAATTAGGCAATCTAGTCTATACTTGTTTGCTGTGCGCATAACATAGTAATTCTAGGCTAACAATTGGAATAAGAGCATGTAATGTTTTCAAAATCGGATATCATGGTTAGTAGAGGCCGGTCTTCGGACCGGGCGAAAGGGGGTGCTCATAGCGGACCTTCCCCGATTGTACCCAAGCTCCCGGGCCAAGACAACTTTGGTAATGACGGACACGTGGCCTTCAGCACCGAGTCAGGGTTTCCTAAATTTCCCATTTTAAAATATTTAGGTGGCGACTCTGTATCTGGCAAAGCAGTCCATGTTTGGCACTACTTTTCAAAAAAATCTGTTTTCTCAAACGATTTGCCAGATTTGGACTCTTTGGTTCAAGATTAAGAACCGCAACAAACAAAAGGGAGTCCGAACTATAGCGAGGTCCCCCGCGGGCTTGTTACACCTGGCTAAAAGGATTGATGATTTATTCAACTCTGAGGTTTTAGTCGTGATGCTTTACCCCGGCTAGAAGAGTTGATGTTTTGTTCAAATCGAGTATATTACCTGTGGCGTTTTATGTCGGCTAAAGGAGTTGATGATCTGCTCAACTCTAGGATTATAGCCGAGGTGTTGTTCCTCGGCTCGTAGAGTTCATGATTTGCTCAACTCTAGCGTTTTAGCCGAGATGTTCTATCCCGACTAAAGGTGTTGATGTTTTGATTCAAGTAAATTAGCCGTGGTGTTTTATCCCGGCTAATGGAGTTGGTGATTTGCTAAACTCCAGTTATGTAGCCGAGATGTTTTACCCCGGCTAGAAGTGTTAGTGATTTGCTTAATGCTAGCATTTTAGCCGAGATGTTTTACCTCGGTTAGAAGAGTTGATGATTTGCTCAACCCTAGATAATTTTCGTTTGTCTTTAAAGACTGAGATAATTTTCTCGATTCAATTAGTTTGTAACATGCCGGCAAGAATAGCGTGGTTAAAAGGAAAACTACGTCAAACATTGCAAGAGTATAAGCGAAATGTGAACTTTTCATTAATTTAGTACATATGGTGGGGCTTGTAGACCGGTTACAAGAATTCAAAAAGAAATCAAAACAGACAAGTCTAAACTACGCTAACGAGGAGAGGTCAGCAAACTCATTCCCGGCTCCTTCGGTCGCGGCCTCTAGGTTTACAACAGCAGCCTTTTCCTTTTCGCCGAGCTCCTTTTGGCTACCCTCGTCCTCGGCCTCTTTTTCCGCCTTTTCTTGCAAAGCTTTGAAAAATTCGTTGGCATAAGGAATCAGGTAGACCGGCAGGAAGGTGGAAGGAGGATAAGCGAACACCTCGGTCTCAGATCCTTGGACAAGTTTTTTGCAATCGGCCTGCCAACCGGACTTGGAATAGATGTCCTTGGTGGCTTCGACTTGCTTGGTGTAGTTGTCTTCAGCCTCCTTGAAACCAAGATTGTTTGCCTCATCCATGGCGGCCTGCTTCACTTGTTTTTCGGCTATAAGTTGGGCTTTCAGTTAATCCCTCTCTTGCTCGGCCCTGCCGAGCTGGCCAAGAAGCCTAGCGTTGTCAACATTGGCCATTTCGAGTGAAGCCTTAGCCCGGCCAAGCTCAGCGGCTACGTTTTTACCGGCGTTGTTTTGCTTGGTGACTTTGTGGCGTAGGTTCACAATTCGGTCCATGACCATGTGCTGTTTCTAGATGGCCTGTAACAAGAAAGATGTTAGCCAAAATAAGAAGACTAACTGAGCAAAGACTTGGGAAGATTTCGAAAACATACCCTAGTCATGGACTTGACTGTGGATTTAACGAGCTGGGTGTCAGGAACATGTTCGCTCGCAGTCATGTCACTCGGTAAAAGCAATGCCTTCGACAGGTTGAAGGCAAGGAGGTGCTCCTTGTCACCCTTTACAGACGCAGTGGCCGGGATTTCTTTGCCCCGGTGTTTGAACTTCGGCCTCCACGGTGCAGTCGGCTCGGTCTCCTGTGTTGCTTGTTCAGTATTTAGTTCAGCAACAAGCTCGGCTGAGGGGTTAGCAGGCCGATCTCTCTTGCCAGCTCGGTGGAGCTCGAAGAGGGCGGCCATGGAAGCCAAAGCGATCACGGTCCCCGAGCTCTAGCCGACGGATGGGGCAGGAGGTGGCATGCTCGGAATCTCGGCAGAGGTAGCAGTAATCAGGTTCTTGATCGTACTCCTTTTTGCCATTTCTTCTTTCTCGGTCAGCCGTATAAGGGGCACGTCTATCAGACTTGGGTCAGGAGGGGGAGATGGAGCCTGGAGAAAGTCTGTGACCTTACTCCTACGCGGCGTTGAGTAACGGTAGGAGGGGACGTAGCCCTGATCGCTTCCTTGTTGGGATACCGGTAGTTTGCTTGCAGTTCTTCAATAGCTACAAAAGAAGAAGAAAGAAAAATAATTGGCTCGGCGCGAACAATCTACGTAAAAGAGATCAGTTGGGAAGATAAGCTTACAAGATGAACCGAAGTTCTTACTAATGTACCAACCGGGCATGTCAAACGTCTCGTAGTTATCGGTCAACCAGAAGAAATCGTCGTCGTTCAAGTATTTATCTAGTGTGCTGGTCACTAATCTTTCCCTCTCCGGCCTTATTTTTAGATAATAGTTGAGTCCGTCTTTTGTTCGACCGAGCATGTATTGACGCAAGATCTCGGCTTGGCCCAAGTTTAAACCAAGGCAGTTGTTCAGCTTGACCATGCTGTTTATAATTCGGTATGTATTGGTAGATACTTGGATGGGTGCTAGCCTGGTTCTTCTTAAGAATTCGCACATGAGGGGTTGTACCGAGAAACGCAACCCGCCCTCGATCATGCTCAGTACAGTGAAGGGGCAAGATTCTAATCTGCTCCATGGATTTGTGCCCTCTTCACCGAGCTCCAGGTGTACGTCGGCGGGGACACCGTACTCATTGCGGAACATGGCAAGGGCGCCCAACGCGTCTACAAGGAAACGGTAGCCCCCCATGAATGACCGGCTTGTTCAGCTCGGTAGTGTTGGTTTGATTAAATTTTGCACGGCGGCCGCTCAGTCTTTGAGAGCCCTTGTGTTGGTGTCTGGTCCCCTAGGACTCGGCAGTTAAAAGCCAAGTGTAAGTGATGGCGCGGTCGCACAAACGAGCTTGAGGTCTGCCCGGTCACTTTGGGGACAATAGCACCTCGGTTCGATTGGGTGAGACCAACAGCTCGATCACTCGAAGCGGACCAGGTATTAGCCCGGTCGAGCGCCCCAGTGCTTTCTTAACTCGATTCTCGCCTAAGTCCTACAAACTTGGAACTAGCTCGGTCCACTTATGATTTTGGATCAAACGAAGACATAAAGCCCGATCTATCCCAGATCCTCGTATGTTCATCACAGAAGATGATGAATAGTTGAGGGAAAAGTGGCAGAAATGGTTTTTGGGGTCACATCCTAGGCTAACTCCATTCGAAGTCCTAAAACCACTATCTTCATGCCCTAGACTCAACTATGATAGTCAATGGCCCAGTTATACAATAAAAACATGAGCAGAGAAGAGTCGAAGACTTACAGGTTAGGGCTTGGATGGTGGCTTGAAGCAGTGGGACGGGGCCCCAAAGACGGCAAAGGTGTGGAATGGGCTTGTGGGGATGCTCTAATCTCAATAGAATGAGTGAGGGCGAGAGCTTTTGATCGCAAGGTGGTTTTGAAGTTGAAGATGAACAGAACAAGAGGGGGAATGAAAGGAAGGACGACGGGTATAAGAAGGGGAAGAGAAGCGCCAAAATTTGAATGTGAAGAGGCAGCGGAAGGCGACTGGGTTGGCTGTTCGAGGCCAATGGATGGACGATACGCGTCTGTAATGACGGCGACATCAGTACTGAAAAGACAGGTTGGTAAGTTGAGGCACCGATCGAGCAAGTCAAGAGACCGAGAGTGGGACTTAGCGCGGTGAATGTCTTGCGGTGTAAGGTCGGGCAGAGGAACGACCCTGGCCGAAACATGTAATCCCAGCCACGCTAGCGCGGACAGAATTAAGGGGCAATTGAGAGGGAGATTTCATAGTCTGGCTTTGGGCCGTGGTAATGACTGGGGCAAAATTGGTCTGAGCATGTTTGGGCCGAGCTGGGCTAGGCCAATATAGGGGCAGTTCGCTCGATTAAAGCCCAGGTCTGATTTGGCCAGGATGACTTCTTTACCAGCCCGGTTTACGTTGTTTTCTCGTTGAGGTCGGCGTGTAAGATCCTTTGCAAACCGGTCCAACTGAGCAAGAGCTCGGTTTGCATTGTTTGCTCGTTGAGATCAGCGTGCAAGATCTTCCGCAGACCGGCCCAACTGAGCAAGAGTTCGGTCATAACGGAGGGCTGCTAAGCTCGATCATAACGGAGCTCGGCTAGGAGCATTGCATGTCTCGGAAATAATACGGTCGCAGGAAGATGGGGTAGCGTCGCCGGGCTGTCTGTTCGCGCCAACGCCGTTTGATAGTTTGGTTAGGTGTTGTTTAGCTGTATTTGCGCTGATACGTGAGAAAGTAAGATATGAGAACAGGTCCACGCATCAAAAGGCGAATGGACGCAAAGGCACGCGCAAAAGGTATATAAGCGTGACTACGCCCCCCATGCTGGGCATGGAACATTTTTTGGTGAGAGAAACAGAAACACAGGGTCTTCTCTCTCTTCTCTCTTTGAGTGCGTGCTGACTTGACCGTCGGAGGGGTTTTCCAGCAATGCACTGCCGAGTAGCTCACCTTCGTTGTGTTCGCAGGTCGATCAGAAGAAGACGCAATTTGGACGCGAGGAGTACGGAAGATAAATGATATTTGGCCCCTGTACAGCCAACAAATAAGGGATTTGGATTACAATGTACTTTTATTTTTATTTGGAAATATCGAAAAACCAACTTAATTTTAGAATTTTCTGTGAGAAATTGGTTCTTCCTTATATATAATTGCTTGGTTGTTTATTTGAAAAGATCAAAGATCTAACTTGACATTGGGTAATTTATATTGTATTTTATCTCACAATTTGCATGATTAACGATTTCAAATTCATTGGTCCTATGGACAGTTGAAGGATTTTTATTATTTATTGTTTATTGTTTTATGTGTGATCATCCTTACTGAGAGTTCCGACGTGATTTATGAAATAATTGAAGTTATTGTTTTGGCTAATTTAATTGACCAATAGAATTTTTTTTACAATAGTATCAAGGATATTAACACAATTATTAATAATCTTACTAACACACTTACAAATTGACGTGAGTCTCATACCAAGTGAAGATTGATCTTGTCAAAACTTTTGAGCGTGTTAATAAAATTGTTAATATCTTTAATATTTTTTTAAAATTATAAAATTTAATTTGAGAATTTAAAATTCTCGCAACCCCGACAACCCCTTTTGCTTAGTTTATATAGATAGATAGTGGGTCTCAATGAAAAACTCAATACCAAAATAATGGAATCGAAATTTAATCCTAGCAGTTGACGCGAGGATTACTGAATTTCCTCTTCCTGATACAAACCTGCCTTTTTCTTAGGCCTCGTTTTGGAACCCTCCATTTTAATTAAAAAGTTAAAAAGTCAATAACTCATATCAAAAAGTCTAAGATTCTCTTTTCTCTCTACTTTTTGCACATCTTTTCGTAAAAATCTAAAAAGTTATCCCAAACATACTAACTTTTTTTAGCTCATATTTTAACCAAATAACTAAAAACTTACTAAATTAGCATGTTCCTAAACAAGGCTTTACTGACACAAAAATCTCTTGATTGAATATTTACTCCCAATTGTTTTTCCGAAAATATTTCATCTCTCTTATTTCTCTGTTATTTTCTTTCACCTTCAGCATCATGTTTTTTTTAAATAAATAAATATTTACAATAAAAAATATTTATCCTAAGAAAATAACAAGAATTTTTAAATATTTTACAAAAATAAACCTAAAATAATTTCAAAATATAACTCAAAATTTAAAACTTTTTTTCAAAATTCATTACGAAACAAATTTTATTTCTTCAAAAACTAATTTTTAAAACATAATTCAGAACTCAAATCATGATTTAAAAACTAAATCAAACAGAGCCCTATTTGGCCTTGCTTCCAACTCCCAACCCATGTTTGAACATTTCTACTTTCAACCCATAAAGACTTCGTCGCAAATCGGCTTTTAGTATTATCAGGTCTCTAATATTTCAGATTGTTAGATAGATATATTTTTATTATTTTTCTATGTGTATATTCATCTCATGTCATGTTTATGGAGTTCAAAATAAATAAATAAATAAATAAAAACTTGTTTCATGTATTATTTAACAGTTCATGTTTATTTATTAAATCAATTAATTGTTTTTCTCAGTGTTTTTTTTTGTTTTCATCAGGGTGACAGTGGAAGAAGAGATGTTTAAAGTCAAGTTTGGCGTCTACTATTTAAGTCAAATCATCTTATTTAAATCACATTATTTCTCTAACACATCACATCAAACTCAACCCATATAAATCAATAAATTAAAAAGTATACTTTTTTTTAGAATATCCCAAACCAATGTCAAAGTGAAAGTGATTGCAGAGAGTTCTGATCGGGGCAGCCCCAGTCATCCATCTCACACATATAAGAATCCAAAAAATGACAATAATGAGCTCCCAGCTAAATTCAAAGGAATTGTGCCGCAGCCAAACAGGCATTGGGGGGGCAAAAATCTATGCAAACCACCAGAGGGTTTGGCTAGGAACCTTCAAATCTGAGATTGATGCTGCCATGGCCTATGACAGTGCGTCCATCAAGCTTCGTATCGGTGACAACCGCAGACACTTTCCATGGACCAACATCACTGTTCATGAACCTAAATTTCAAAGTTTTCATAGTACAGAAGCTATTCTGAACATGATCAGAGATGGATCCTATCCGTCCAAATTTGTGGATTTTTTGAGGAGCCAAATGGGAGAACATGAAATAGGTCACAAGCTAATGAGGATGCATGGCCATGCAGGCTTTTCTTGTAAGCTACTTTTTCAAACAGCAATGTTAAGTATCATGAAAAACTATTTATGAAAATAATTATGAAAGTTTTGTGACCCTTAGATTATACTTAGAATAAAGCACCACACACTAATCAAGGTAATCCAAAAATCATAACTTTTTCATGATTATTTTCATGAAAATTTTTTCATGATCCAAAGAGATATGCAGTTAAGCACTTCCCTCCTGTTGTTGAAAACACTGAAGAAAACACAGGTGGTGGGAAGTTAGATGAGGTGCATCTCTTTTTCTATGATAGGTTGATGAGTTTGCGGAAATTTCGGTATTGTTACTGGAAAAGTAGCCAGAGTTTTGTCTTCACAAAGGGTTGGAATAGATTTGTGAAGGAAAAGGAATTAAAGGCGAATGATGTCATTGCTTTCTATGTATGTGAGGGTCAAGAAAGAGCCAAAGAAGCTCAGGCTTTCTGTGTAATCGATATAGGTTACAATGGGGGCTCAGGAAATGATAGGGTAGTTGAGGGGATTGGCCAGAATGTTGATATGCAATTAGATCTGTGTCGCGGGTTGAGGCAATATTTTGACTGTAAGTCATTTAATGAAGAGAAAAAAGAGTTTGGGGATCAAAAGGTGATTACAGGACTGGTGGAAGCACCAAATGTGAAAAAAAGTGTAAGACTTTTTGGTGTTGACGTCAATTGAGCCAATTTTTTTTGTAGGGCCATTTCTGTTTTCTTTTTTCTTTTTGTTCCAAGGTTGTAGTCCTTGATATGTTTGATTATTCATGTCAAGATTTTGTAGCAGTTTTCAGACTATATTTTAAAGTTAATGTTGGAATTGCTAGAAGCAGAGTTTTGGCGTGTTTTGTGCACTCATTTATATGCAACTTTTGATTAATAGTGAAGTCATTACGTTTGATCCACAGTGTTTGTGTTAGCGTAATGAATATTTAGGCCTTTTTTCGGAAGTGGGTTATAATCCACTTTTCAAATTATAACTCATTTCCCCTCTCATAAAAAAAGTTGTTTAAAAAAGTGGTCTCTCTCTCGCTCTCTCTAAAAACCTCCTCCCCCGGGCCTCACGTTTGGCCGACCGGCCGCCGCCTTTAGCTATGGCGGTCGGCTGGTCCAGCTCCCTCTTATTTTTGTGTGTTGGTTTTTTTTTTTAATAATAACTTGATTCCCACAATGTTTTCCCACTTAGTGTGCTGCTGATCTTAATCTTTTTTGGTGTTTGTTGCCCGTCTTTGGATGATTCATCGGGGTTGTATGTTTTGTTTCAACAGGGGGTGCTTGGAATAGGGGTCAAAACAGAGTAGAAGGAGGTCGGTTTTGGACCGGAATAGAGGATGTTCAAATATGGTAAGGATTTTCATTCGGGAGCTCCTTTGCGAGTGGGAGTTTGAGGGATGAACTCTGGTTTGGATCTATGGAGATGCTTCGGTGCTTTGCTTGGGGGGAAACATGGGTTTTGAAGTCGATCCAGATCTAAGATGTCATTCGAGCACTTATTTTTGAGTGGGGTGAACTTCTTCCAGATGTATGGAGGTGCCTTGGCGGTTGTTTGATGTTTTGGGTTGTCAACTTTGGAGCTTTTACAGTGGGTGTGTTCAGAGTTCGGATCGGAAAAGATGTGTCCGAACCTGGAACTAGAGATGGGTGTTTAACGGGGGTCTTGGTAGGTACGACCGGTAGAGAGGGGATGCCTTTTGCAAGTAGGAGCTTTGGGTTGAATAGAGGAGTTTTTCAGCAGCATAGGTGAATGGTGTTGGCTCGGTCAAGGGAGTTTTTCCAACCTTGGAGTTGTTAGCAATGGAGTTTTTCGACCATGGATCGTTTCCGGCCGTGGGTCTTGGCAGTGGTGGTGCACTCCTCTTTCCTAGCAGAATAGGCGTGGGTCTTGGAAAAGAATAGGTGTGGGTGGTGTGGGCATTGGGAGTGCAGCTGAATAGTTTGTGTGGTGTGGGCTTTGGGAGTGCAGCAGGATAGGTGAATAAAATAATTGGGTTGAATAGAGGAGTGCAGCAGCTTGGGTGTTGGAGAAGAAATTTTAGTTTGTTAAAAAGCGGAATACAGGAGTAGCTTGAGTGTTTTGGTGGATTGATTTTGTGGAGATTCATGTTTTTTATTTTCTAGTTAAGTCCATCTTAACTTTTTTGTTTAAAAAATATCGTGAGGCCAAGGGGTTGGTTGTATAGATGCGAGTAGCAGTAGTAGGGGTAATTTGTACTTTCCGAATCTCTCTCAATGCATGTCATCTTTCTGTACCTTTAATTTCATGCTGTTAATGAAATTTTTCTTTGCTGATAAAAAAAAAAAAAAAAAAAAAAGCAGCTTATAAGCAGCTTTTAACTAAAAAGCTGATTATAACCATCTTCCCAAAATAGTCTTTAGTCTCTGCTTTAATCTCACATATTCAGTATTATTTGGCTTTTGCGGATAAATCTAATGGCAGTGACACGATGTTCTTCATTTAGAATTTTTAGGTTTGTTTATTTGTTAGATTTGTTTTATGCAACGTCTTTTTGGTCTCTGCATATACTTTACTTATTGCACAATTGCAAAATGTATTTCTTATTGTTTACGTGACAATTAAAGTTCATTTTCACAATGCAACTAGCTTGTTTTGGCCCAACGGTACAATTTATTGTTTGCATCCCTGGTGGTGCTAGTTTGAGTCATAGAAACAGCCCCTCCAAAAATGGGAGTAAGATTGCATACATCGTATCCTCATTAGAAACCCATTTAGCAAGAGCTTCATGTACTGAGTTGCCATTTTTGTTTTGTTTTTTCATACCGCCAGAAAAGGAAGCTATTTCTGATCCAATTTCAGGTTATAATATTTATGATCTTGTTCAAGAAGCTTACACCCAGTGTCTGAAGCCTGCTGAAGTGCTCTTTATTTTACAAAATTATAAGGAAGATCAACTAACCAATGAGCCCCCCAAAAAACCAGCAAGTAACCTTCTTAATTAATTGCTCTATCATATTGCAAGTTGCAACATTGCATGAAAGCCTATTTATGTTTCACATCTATTGCATATGCATAATGATTTCCATTTCACTGATTGGATTCTTCAACAGGTGGATCTCTTTTTCTTTTTAACAAGAGGGTCCTTCCATATTTCCGCAAAGATGGTCATAGCTGGCGTAGAAAGAACGATAGGAGAGCCGTTGATGAAGCGCATGAACGGCTCAAGGTTTGAAACCAAATGTCAATACAAGTCATATACTAACTGTTTTACAAAATTGTTATTTTATAAAATAGGGCACAGGAAGTGACTTTTATCTAAGAGTCAAGATCATCTATGATGGAGAATTGCTGGCTAGCTTTGTGCATTGTATAAGCATTTACAATGATGGCTCTCTTTTTACATTGTCCAAAAGTTTCTTTATTTGGAAACAAATTACATGCATTCATCAAATGGTTCTTGAAGATTCTTGGTCTATTTTGGCAATTAGAAAAAAAAATAATAAATAAATAAATAAAATTTAATTTATTGATTTATTTGAATCACATTATTTTTTTATTTTTTCGCATTTTTTTTAATATAAAAAAAAAGCCAAAAACCCAATAAATTAACTTTTTTCCTAATTCCCAAAACAATCTAGATGACTTTGTTTCAAGATATTATAATTTAAAGGACTCTCTACTCTAGTGCTGTGTTTGGTAGAAATGAAAGGAAGAGTTGTAATGTACTTTTCCTTCGTTTCATTTGTAAACCTTTATTACTTTTTCTGAATCTTTAATTTATTAAGGAAAACAAAACTAACTAAGCATATTCCCTCCTTTTTTAAAATGACCAAACAAAAATGTACATACTTTTTTGACAAATGCCTACTAATTTTCTTCTCAATTTTTCTAAACCCAACCCAAAACGAAATTTGAGTTTAGTAAAATTCAAAACCTATTTTCATTTTCAGAAAACCAAGAGAAACATTTTTAATCCCTTAGTTAATGCGCTCAATCACCAATTCAGTCCATAATCCAAGCAAAGGAAAAAACTAACACCAAAAGCAAAAAAAAGGCAATAATTAGGTCCATAAGCAAAAAAAAAAAAAAAAAAAAAACCCAAATAGCTTCCATCTCTGCTCATCAAGTGAAAGAGTTTGCATTTTCAAAAACCGAAACCCTTCAATGAATCAAATATGCATCTCCCCAACCCTGCTTAACTTCCTCTCTTTGTGTGTGTATAGTGGACTCCTCGATAAGAGAGGTGCACAGTGCAAAAAAAAAAAAAAAACGCTTGGTTTTTATTTCATCTTTTATTTCTCCTCATAAGAATGAATGAAAGAGTAGTGCTCCTCCACCCTTTTCATGATGACATGGTTTGGTTGGCTAACTAAATTTTTCACTAAAGAAAAGGTCTGTGAGAGAGAGCCAACCATGTTCCACAACCACCACCGGTTCCATTACTCCTCTCTATCATATATTGACAGAGTCACTAAAAAAAAAAAAACACAAAAAAAAATGATAATAAGATTACTTCTCTCATCTCTCATCTTCAATCAGTGAAAGAAAACGATTCATGGGTAATGTGAATTATACCTGATTTCAAAGAATGAGCAAAGCAATGAAGAGGTGTGCTACTTTTGTCCACCTTTCCACTAATATTTGATATTATCCGACTTCCTTCATGCCTATAGATGGGATGCTTCACTCGTCTCAATCATTGAATCCACATCATCAAAACCAAAATGTGACATATGGCTTATCAAAGTCAAAGTAGTCTAATCATCTCATAAAGGCAATGAATGAGAGAGTATATATTCAATCTTATCCCACCACACATCATTCAACTTTTTTTCCTTTACAACAACAAATCATCCATCTCATCATCCCTTGTATTGTCACTTATGACCATTGTTTGATTGTGGATATATATATATATATAAACCTTTTAGCATAACATTATTAGGACCCACTTCATCAATCACTTCACCGATTATTTGGCAATATGGTACTTGTCCTTTTGTCTCACACCACAACAATTAATTTTTATAAACATAGCTCTCATTACATGCCGCCAAAATAAAATTGAGGAGGCCTTTGTGCTCATCAATCATCATCGCATACTATACTCAACCCTTCTCATCCCATGACTTTTTTTTTGGTTTATAAAACCTCAATTTTTTTTTCTTTTTTTTTAAAGGTAGTCCTCAACGAGCATATTGAAAAGCATCCACAAAGTATGGATTCTAGCCAAATGGGAAAAAAACAACCCAAGAAAATAGAACATACAAAAATTAGAAGTAAATGCTCTCTAGCACTTTTGATTGAATGCCCTATCTAAAGACTCTACTCCCCTTTGCTTTTCTTTCTTCTTAACTCCATTCCTTTCATTCTAAATCTTCATCTTCTACATTGCACTAATTAGCACTAATGGGAGAAAGAAAGAAAGAGGTTTGAACTTTTTTTTTTTTTTTTTTTTTTTTTTCTTTTTCTGATTTTCTTTTTCTTGATTTCTCAAGAAGATCACAGAAGATTCACAACTCTTTCACACACTCTTAATTCCAAAGCAACAAATGGGCCAAAGAAGAAGCAACAAGAATATCTAATGTTATAATAATATAAAATCCTTGGTACTAAAAAAATTACACTTTCTTTAATTTTCCTTATTCTCCCTTTGTTTAATTTTAACTAATTTTCCAAAAGAGGAGCATTTTCGAGTAGAATTTGATGGAAGAAGGAGCTTCAGCAAAAGGAATGAACCTAAACCGCTGATGAACCTAAACTATTCATAAAAAATAAACCATATTATTACCATTTTCAGATATAATAATAAATAATAATAACTAAAATAATAATATTAATAAAAAAAAAAAATATAAATATTCATATAATAATTTTCATAATAATAAATAATAAAGAAAAAAAAAAAAAAAAAAAAAAAAAAAAAAAAAATAGAAAGAGAAGAGAAGAAGAGATAGGTGTATACGTCGAAGAAAAAAAAAAGAGGGAGGGTCGAGGTCGAGAAGAGAGAGAGGGTCGAGGTCGGGTTCATCGTCGGTCGGTCGAGGTCGAAAATCTGGTCGCGAGTGCGAGTCGAAGTCGAAGATCGATCTTGCAGAAGTCGATCTGTGGAAGGAGTCGGCGTCGTCGGCGAAGTCGGAAAGATCGGAAGTCGAGATCAGAATCGGATCAGAGCAAGCCGATTTTCGATTTTTTTTTTTTGAGATTTTTGCTTCATTTGATGTAAGGATCAGTATACGATTTTTATTTTTTTTTTTTATTTTTTTTTTTTTTTTTTTTTTTTTATTTTTTTTTAAATTTTTAAATTTTTGTTTTTTTAATTTCGGACGCAAACGCATGCAGGAGCACCCGAGCAGCGCCATGCCGCAGGCCCAGCCGCATCGCGCACGCAACCGAGGCAACGTAACGCATTAGAAAGCGCATTTTACTTTGCATGCACAAGACGTGACAGAGTATACAGACAGTGCCCGCGCATAGTATGCACTAGCGGTATTATTTTTTTTTTACAGTACCGTTCATCGGGACTATCTAAGCATTGATTCCTTCTCTTTTTCCATCCGCTCCAATCACCACTACCGACCATCACCTCTGACCACTGTGTTCTGACTTCCTCCGGCAATCACTTCCATTTGTGATGGTCAACCAACTTCTAATGGCCAACCACCATCTTCAAAAGCCGACAGCTACTTTCAGTTACCACCTCTCTGTCCTTCTAAACCATTCATGTTTGATACGCAATATAGAGAAGAGGGGTTTGAGGGAAGGGGGATAGTTAATACCCAAACCACCATTTGGTTGGAACAGTTTGGCAACAATGTGTTTCAAGTCCTAAACATATTGTCAATTCAATTCAAAATTATCAACACAAGCATATTTGTAAAATCAAACATAAGAGTGCAAAAAATAGAGAAGAAAAATGCCGAAATCAAGCTTCGGGTGCGATGTTCCATCACTCATAACTACAAAACTTCAAATCACTACAAATTTTGAAGAAAAGGGCCAATCAAACCGGTTGGTATCATCATAAATTAGCCAGCACATAAACGACTTCAACGAATAAACATAACCACGTGATCATCATGAAGAAATCAAAAGATATACCGTCTGGTTTTGAGTTCATAGCTAGTATTCAACAAATCCCACTCTACTTGGAGGATCTACTGACAAAACAAAACTTTCTGAAAATAGTCCTCTCCAAAGATTCAAGCTCTGCAGCAAACAAAGACTCACTCTTGCAACAGATTTCAAACTTTGAACAACCTGAAACTTTAAGATCTGGGTAGAGGTGGAAAAGGCCTTTTGTGCAGTAAAGTCTATGGCAGGAGTCCAGATCATCTGTCATACTTTCCTGCCGTGGTCAACAAAACAACGTCGTTTTGTGTAATATCTAGTTTTTTTTTTTTTTTTAATTCAAAAATTTAATGTCCCTTGTTTCCCCCATTTTCTCTTCTATGTATCGTCTTCTTCGCCTTTGCACCATCTATCTGAGAGAGTGAACCCTAGCAGAAAGAGAGAGGCATCGTGAGAGGCGACTAAAAAGTCGGAGTGAGGAACTGAAAGAGAACTAACGCGAACTGGGAGATGAACTGAGAGACGAAAGAGATGGCGAAGATGGAGGAGCAGCGCGATGGCGAGCAAAGGATCGTGGACGATGGTGAGTCTGGCGGTGATGCGATGGCGGAAAGGCGACATTGCGGCGACAACGAGGTCTATTTCATCATCTTGATGTTATATATTATATATATATATATATATGTATAGATTTGTTTCAGATTTTAACCCATTTCAGATTGATTCATAGATGGTTGTTATTGATTCACAGATTAAAATCTTAATCTGTTGGGGATTCAATTGATTCATAGATAGGTTGTTATTGATTCATAGATGGTTTATTTAACCCATTTCAGATTTTAATCTGTTGCTGAGGTTTATTTAACCCATTTCAGTCAATTAATTCATATTTTAATATATTTGATTCAGATTTTAACCCATGATTCAGATTTTTTTGAAATCAATTAATCTGTTATTGATTCATAGATGGTTTGGTTCAGTCACTTAACCCATATATGTTGATTTATTTAACCCATTTAACCCATTTCACTTAATCTATTTTTCAATCAATTTATTTAACCCATTTTTTTGAAATCAATTAATTCAAATTTTTTCATGAGTTCTGAAAATAAAAGGAATTCCTCACTAACTGAAATGGGTTCAGTTACTGAAGTAGGTAAATTTTATGTTCTATATATATAAGCCAGATTTTTTCATATGAAATTTTATGTTCTATATATATAGTTAATCACATTGATCTATTTTTAGATTCATACATTTATTTGTGGATTCATATAATTTGCTTCCATTATATGGTTTATATATATGAATTGTAGGTAAATGTGGTTTATATATATATGAATGTGGTTTATATATGGTTTATATATATGAATGTGGTTTATATATATGAATTGTAGGTAATGGAAGAAAATAATATTGTTGATGATTGTGGTTGGAAGCCGAAAGTGGGAATGTCATTTGACTCTGAACAAGCCGCATCTGACTTTTACAATACGTATGGGGGAAAGGTGGGCTTTAGTATTAGGAAGGCCTATGCAAACAAGAACAAACATACAACGGAGATAACATCATGTACGTTTGTATGTTACAAAGAGGGAAGTTGGGGTATTGACAAACAAGATCCACTTGTCAAACATCCAAGACAAGAGGTAAGATGTGGTTGTGGTGCCCGATTTAGTATCAAGTTAGATAGAATTTCAGGAAAATATATTGCTTGTGATTTTGTTGAACATCATAATCATGATCTTGTGCCTCAAGATTGCATTCATATGTTGTCATCCCAAAGAAAAATATCTACCACCTAAGCAATTGAAGTAGAATTAGCTTCAGAATCTGGAATTCCTCTTAGGTCTGCTTATGAACTATTTGGTAGGGAATCTGGTGGAAGAGCATCACTTGGTTTCACCAAATTGGACCAAAAAAATTACCTAAGATCGAAGAGACAAAAAGATTTGGAATATGGGGAAGCGGGTAGTGTGTTGCATTACTTTCGTAAGAAAACTGTGGAAAATTCATCTTTTTTTTATGCAGTCCAATTAGATTGTGAAGAGCAGATAAGTAATATATTTTGGGTCGATGCTCAAATGATCATGGACTATGCTCAGTTTGGTGATGTAGTGACATTTGACACTACTTACAAACTAAATAACGAGCATAGACCTTTTGGATCATTTGTTGGATTTAATCATCATCGAGAAACAGTTATATTCGGTGCAGCATTGATGTATGATGAGACTGCTGAATCTTTTACATGATTGTTTCAAATTTTTTTAGAGGCAATATCAAACAAAGCTTCGAAAACTATTTTCATAGATCAAGATGTTGCGATGGCTAAGGCCATTCCAATTGTCATGCCCGATATAAACCATCGTCATTGTACGTGGCATTTGATGTAAAATGTTGTCAAGCATGTAAGTTCTGTTTTCGATAATGTAGGGGTAAATGCTGTATTTTCAAAATTTATGCATGACATTGATGATGAAGAAGAATTCCGAATACAATGGACCAAATGCTTGATAAGTATGATGCATTCGACAATCATTGGTTGGAGCAGACTTTTCGCGTGAAGGAAAAATGGGGGTGACCATATATTATGAATTCTTGGGCAGTTGGAATGAGTACTACTTAACTTAGTAAATCCTTTAATGCATTTCTGAAGGATTATCTGAATTGTGACCATAACTTGATGGAGTTCTTCATGCATTTTGAGAGGGTGCTTTATGAGAAGAGGTATAAGGAATTGGAAATCGAGTATAATTTGTCCCAAAAATTGCCGAAGGTTTCAATTCCAACTTTGATGTTAAAGCAAGTGGCAGAGATTTACACGAAAATAATTTTTGAGGAATTCCAAAATGAGCATGTGCAGTCCATTGAAGCATCCATTATAGGCACTATTAATGATGGTGAGAGCACCATATTCACAATAAGAACAATGGTAGATGGAAAAAAAGATAAGATTGTGACAATGGATAGAGGGGGTTCTTTGAGTTGTAGTTGCAAGAAGTTTGAAGTGAAGGGTATACTATGTCGACATTGTGTCAAGGTGCTTAGAGATATATTCAATGCAACGGAACTTCCTCCACAATATATACTAAAACGATGGACTAACAAATCAAGGGCTGAACGAGTGAAGGATAGACGTGGGTATGAAGTGAAGGCTGATGTGAAATTACATCAAAGTGGTCAATATCGGTCATTAATGACCATGTTTAGAGCAATAGCGAGTAGAGCCGCTGAAAGTGAAGAAACTTATCAGTTGTTAGTTTCAAAAGGTGAAGAATTGAGTGTAATGGTTGAAGACAAATTAAGTGTCCACATTTGTGGTCAAGTGGAGGTAACTGATTTGAGAAATTCGTCAAGCAACGCATGCCCATAGAGTGATGAAGTAGATTGTTCAATCCAAGCTAAGGGACTGAAGAAAAGAGAGTTAACTAGTAAGGGAAGAAGGAGGATCAAATGCGGGATGAAAAAATCTATTGCAAAGAAGAAAAGGATGCAATCTATTCAGGTTTGGACATGAAAAATTACATATGATTAAAATACAGTAGATTAATAAACTAAAACATTGATTTTATTTAGTAATGACGCACTTTCATTAAGGTTTTTCGTTGTATGTAGGGTGTCGCTGATTATACTCCTCAATGTGAATTTCAGCTTCATTTCGGCATAGGTAATAATTCTATTCAAGTAATATTTAATAGTAATGTGGTCTTTATATGGTTAGTTTTATGAATTCTTTTCATTAAGTTCGTTCATTATATAGTTAACTGTTGTTATCTTTAATTGGTTTGCTTGGCAATGTAGTCGGGTGGTACTGTTTACACTTCCCAAGGTGAATCACAACCTCATTTTGTTGCTTGAAATGAGAGGAGATTTTCTCCTTGTCCAAAGACAATGGGACCAATATAGATGAAATAGTCCTGCTTTTGACAATGGGAGCAGTGAGTGTCCTAAACTTGGTAATACATACACATTAATTGAAAATTGTTTTTGCAGTGCCTTTAATTGAAAGGTCGTCGTGCAAGAAATTAAGGACACTCTATATTGGTCCAAATCAAACAGGGCAGTCCAAATTCAGGACTCAAACAATTAAGGACACTCTTTGCAAAAACAATTCAGGACTCTCTTAGATCAAGCAGAGCAGTCCTGCTAAAAAATTATTTGATTTATATTGGTCCAGACCAAATTCAGGACTCAACCTTGATTCAGGACTCAACCTTCATTCATGTTCATTCATTTTCAAAACTCAAAGAGTCAATAGAGTCCAAAAGTGTCAAAAATTGAATTCCTTAATCATTCTGTTGCCATATAAAAGGAAAACAATTTGAATAATGTGGTATTCCTTTTAAAATTGAATTCCTCAATCATTCTGTGTCAAAAGTGTCAAATAAAAGGAAAAAAAATTCATTTTTAATAGTAATGTGGTATACATAATAGTCAACAGATTAACACAATCATTATGTGGAACCCAGATTAAGGAAAATTGGACAAATGTTTCTTCATACTGTGGAACCCCCTTCAGGCCCAGATTAATGTCATTATTCCAATAAATCGGGAGTAAAACAAACATTGAACAGATTTACAGAGAACAGGCCCAGATTAATGTCATTAACACAAACATTGAACAAATTGGGAATAAAACAAACATTGAACAGGCCCAGATTAATGTCATTAACACAAACATTGGGAATAAATTCGGAATAACACCTAATCAACAGATTAACACAAAGAAAAATTGGGAAAAAGTTGCACAGAAATAACACCAAATTTGTTTCAACAACAAATCCATCAACCTCAACATAAATTAAAAGCATCTATTAGCAACAAAATCATATAAAAAAAAAAGTAAAAAAACACGAAGGGACAAAGGGAGAAAAATGAGAATGAAGACGAACGGACCTCGTCCTCGTCCTCGTCGCCATCGCCAATCCCTCTCTGTCCGTCTCTTGCCGCTTCCCCTCGCCTCACCGCTGCCTCTCCTCTCATCGCTGTAGTCGCCTCTATTCTCTATTCGTCTCACTAGGGTTCAACACCAAACAACAAAGGTTGAAGCAAAATATAAGAAACGAGAGAAAAAAAAAAAAAAAAAAAATTGGTTCAAAACGACGTTGTTTTTAACCACGACAGGGACACGGCAGGAAAGTATGGCAGATGATCTAGACTCGTGTGGTCAGTGCTAGGGTTTGGGTCCTACATCTGCCCTTTGACTAGGGTTATATATATATATATATGTATAATAAATGAAAATTTAAAATATCATTTTATTTTTCAATTTTTTAATATTTATTTTTTAGATATAAACTACATAATTTGTTCCTACAGTTTTTTAATTATATTATTTTTTTTATTACGAAAATGAAAATAAATCAAGAAAAAAAATAGATATTAAAAAATAAATAAATCAATGTAAATTGGTAATCAAACTCTCTCAATTCATTTGAATATAATAAATATACTATTTTTCTCTTAATTTTACCATTAGACTGAAAAATTCTAAGATAAATTGATAAAATTAAAATTATAAGAATCAAATCAATATTAGAGACAAATTACATGAATTATAAATATAATTTATTTTTATTTTTTTAATTTATTTAGAGCCCTCATTTGGCATGTTAAAAGTTAAAATAGTCAAAAAATAAAATAAAATAAATTAAAAAATCAATAAGATAAAACATTATATTTAAATCATAACTTTTTTATTTTTTCTCTTACAAAATTCAAAAAAATAAAAAATCTAATTCAAACAAGACTTTTTGACTTAAGTTAAAATAATTTAAAAAATTAAAAAGTTAACCCACTCTTCAAAGAAAACGTTTATAAACTATAAACAAAGATTTACACCAAATATTTTAGTATAAATTTTAAAACAAAATAAAATTATAGCACAAAACCAGGTCAGTGATGATTTCCAAACTTGTGTGACAGTATGACCATAGCTAGAGGTGAAGTGGGTGAGGACATAATGGAATAGAGGAAGGAGGTTGTGTGCGTGGTTGGGTGGTGGACCTAAAGAAGGATATCTATGTTCACTGAAAAGTAGACACATGAGATGGTGGTTCCCACAAACTGTTAATACACATTCTCATTTTAGGTGCATGTCACATCATATCTAAATTATACTTTCATTTTTATTTTTTCTAAATAATTGAGTGTCTACCTTGACTAACAACGAAATTTTGATGGTACACCATACCTAAATTATATTTTTAATTATTTTTTAAATAATCAAGTGTCTAATTTCTTTATGTTCACCTTGACTAATAACGAAAATTTAAAATTAACTAGCTTATAAATTTGCAATGACTCCTTAAGATGATTCGAGTTAGAGATTTAAATATTAGTATTAAATTTTTACTGCTCAGTTAACTCATCGGGTAAGATATACTTCATGTTAATATTGACCATGATACAAAGTTTATATATAAAATGATATAATTTTATTGAAACTTGTTATATTATATCAAAGTTCCTATTGGAATGGCATCTAATTACATAAATATTTCTGTCACTATCACAGCATTCGTGATAAATTCTATATAATTAGCATTTCTTTATTGATTAGAGGTTATTTTGATAGTAAGATTAACAAATTATTAAATTAATATTAATTTTGATTCACTATGATAAATTTGGTTATGATGGAAATGATTTTCTATTTAAAATGACTAATGAATTAAATTTATTCATCTTTTAAAATTCGACAATTGAAAATGAACTACGTATTTTAAAAATAATAATAATTTTGATATTTATAATAAAATAAACCCTAAATTTTTAATTTTACTAATTTAAATTTAAATTTGAATCTTTTTTGTTTGTTTTCAGTGTAAATTATCTATCTATTTTTGTTAAGTAAAACTAATAATAATAATAATAATAATAATAATAATAATAATAATAATAATAATAATAATAAAAGATATTTGAGTCATTAAACTTAACAAAAAATAATATTTTAGGCATTTTACATAGACCTACATTGAATTTAATGACTAAAATATTTTTTTACTAGTTTTAATTAATAAAAATACACATATAGTTTAAATTGAAAATAAATTAAATTACTATAATTTAAATTGAAAAAAAAATTATTATAAGGGTTAAACTCTATATAGCCATATGTTTTTATATTTGTATATATTTTTTGTAGAGTCACTACAACAAAAACACATTTTAGTGACACCATACTAATGGCATGTTCTTAAAAAATGTGACAAAAAGAATATTTGGTGACATTTTTTAGAAAAATGTTATAGAGTCACAAACATACAAGGCTTTGGTGGCATTTCAATTAAAAAAAATGTCACTTTACTACAACAAAAATGTCACTACAACAAATTTAGACTTTAGTGACACTACACTACACTAGGTAAGTGCAAATTACTTTTTATGGCACTTAGGTGAAAAGTGTCATAAACAAATATTTTATAGCATTTTGAGAAATGCCACTAAGCCAAAAACTTTCCAAGCTTATAATGACATTTTTGAAAAAATAAAAAATGCCAATATATTTTCTAAAATTTTAAAATGCAGTAAATGATTAAAAATAAATAAATTAAACTTAATATACACTACAGGAAAAAGCATATTCGGCAACTAAATTTCTTGACCAAAAAAAATTTGGTCGCTAAAAGTATAGCTTTCAACGACCAAAATAGCATTAGTAGCCAAAAGTAAAACTTTTTGGTGACTAAACAATTTTAATAGCCAAAAGTCTACAATTGGCGACTAAAACTAAGTTTGGTCGCTGATTATATGGGTTTGAGTGACTAAAAAATTTTTAGTAGCCCAAAGTAAAACTTTTTGGCGACTAAAAAAATTTATTAGCCAAAAGTCTACAATTGATGACTAAAAATAAGTTTGGTCGCTGATTATATGGGTTTAAACGACTAAAAAAATTTTTGTAGCCAAAAGTAAAACTTTTTGATGACTAAAAAAATTTTAGTAGTCAAAAGTCTACAATTGGCGACTAAAAAATAAATTTAGTTACCAAAAGTGGTCATTTTTAGTGCGGGATAACTACAATCCTAAGGCGGAAATTAATTTTTTTGGCGACTAAAATTTTGGTAGCTGAAAGTGCATCTTCGGCGACCAAATCTGATTTTGGTCGGCAAAAGTTAAGTTTTTTAGCAACTAAAAAACAATTAGTAGCCAAAAGTATAGAATTGGCGACTAAAAAATATTTTTAGTCGCCAAAAGTGGTCTTTTTTTATTTTTCTAGTAAATAGTTTATTTTACATAAATTATGTTCAATAAAATAATTATGTTTATACATATACTCTTATATTAATATGGATGTATGTACTATATAAATAATATATATTGCATATATAATCATGTGGTGCTATAGAGATGTAGTGGAAAGAGTGTGGTGTATAAGGTTTATGGTGCAGAAGGTTGGCAGTTCGAGTCTCCGCAAGAGCGGATCAAATTGTTCTACAACGAATTATCGTCACGAATAGCACTTGATAATGTCACGAATAGTGCCTACCATGACATTAAAGTGTCATTGAAAGGTTTTAGTCTTGATGGTGTAATGACACTTATAAGTGTCACTAACTCTTTTTTTAATGGCGCTTGCAGCAATACAAGAAAAAACACATTTGGCGACTCAATTTTTAGTCGCCAAAAGTCGGTTTTTAAGTTTTCCCGACTAAATTTTTTGGTCGTCAGTTTGGTCGCTGGAAAATGGTTGGGAAAGGTATTGGCGACTAAAAAACTTTTAGTCGCCAAAAAGCAAGTCTTTACCGACCAAAACTTTGGTTGCCAATAGTCAATTATATTTTTTAAATTATACATTTGGCGACTAAATTTTTAGTCGCCAATAGTCAAATGTGGGAGCCGAATATTTTAATGGATCAACAAGAGTGGACCAGTCCAGTCCAGAACATAACCTCTATTTGGCATTGACCCTATTTAGCTGAAGGGCCAAATAAAGTAGCCGGCATTCCTCCCAGTGAAACAACGGCTGAGTAGAAGTACATGTAAAGGATTAGGGTTGGGCCAGGCCCCAAGGCCCAAAGAGAATACTATAAATACAAGGTCTTTAGTTCTAGAAAGATAGGTGAGAACTACTATACTTTACTTAAAATATAAGCAATTCAAAGATCAAGGACTGACCTGCCCGTCGAAGTGCTAATTTCGGCACCCTCGACCGGAGTGTTTCTTAATTTTCAGGTGACTAGCAGAGGATCACGATCGTCCCCCAAGATCAGAAGAGTATTTCCAAACCACTTCCCCCACAATTGGCGCCGTCTGTGGGAATACTCAAACACATCCATGGCGGGCATAACGGAAGACCCTCCGATAGTCACTGATGAAACCACGCAAAGAGACGACCTCACTCCAACAAACATGCTTGGACCGGAGACTATCGCCGCAAGACGTGCTTTGAAATTCGCCTCACCCTCGACTTTGGAGCATGAGACAATGCAGGCGATCATGGAACAAGCAAAGCAAAATGAACAGAGGTTGGAGAACATGATCACTGAGAACGAATGTCTTCGTGAAAATTTGGCCTTGGAAGTGGCGAAATCCAAACAAACTGTACGCCTAAATCCGGAACGATCTCCGAAGGTAGGTGGTCGATGGCCTCGAGCCCGACAAGACGACACAGATAGCGACTCTGACTCATTATCCTCGCAACCCAGGAAGAAGGGGTGACCTGAAACCACCAGTTCTTCTGAAGAAAGTCCCTGTATAAGGCACAAGCGAAGAAGGAACAGTTCGGGCGAAGATCAACACGATCCCTTCGTACGACGGATTGCAAAGGTAGTGCTACCCAAGAAATTCAAAGCACCGTCATTTACCTTGTACAACGGCAAATCAGACCCCACCGACCACATCCGCCATTACAAGCAAGCCATGACATTGCATATAGACGACGAGGCTCTCATGTGCCGAATATTTCCCAGCAGTTTGGGACCATTGGCTGTCAGGTGGTATTATAAACTGGAGCTGGCTTCGATCAAAACCTTCCACCAATTACAAAAATCCTTCAGGGCCAGATTCATCACCAACGAGGTCTAGCCGAAACAAGTTGACTCTCTCTGGGCAATGCAAATCCTGCCAGGAGAAACACTAAGAGCATATTCGGCGAGATTTTGGGAATGCTTTAATCTTGTTGATGATGCTTGCAAAGACTCCATGGCCATCATCGCCTTCAAAATGGGATTACATCCGGATAGTGCCCTCTGCAGTTCCTTGACTAGAAAACCCCCTAAAACAGTCTGGGGGTTGATGAAGAAAGTAGAGGAATACTGCAAAGTGGAAGACGACGCCTTGCGGGTTAAAGCCGGACACATGGCCAATAAAACGGCCCTTCCTGAAATTGCTCAGCCAATAAGTTCTGTACCACCTCAGAGCCCTAAACCACGACAGCGGGCTAAACGAGACAAGAGACGGGATTCTCGCCGATCAAGCGATCAATGCTCACATCGAGCAAATGAGCAACTGCAAGTTGATAGTAGGCGCACAAAGCGCACCGACAAGAAGTATACGGAGCTGTCAGAGCCAATTAGCTCGGTAATGTCCAAAATCCAACATCTTCCATTCTTCAAATGGCCGTCCAAAATGGTGGACCTCCTGACACGAGAAGGCGGGACAGGCGGTGTGAATATCACAAAGATCACGGTCATGAGACAAACAGTTGCTATGCTTCGAAAGACCACCTTGAGGAATTGGCGCAAGATGGTTGGCTCCAGCAACATGTCCGAAAGAGCGCAATCAAAACAGTTGCCCTTTGGCAGGATTCACCTTCGCTCGGCGTCATTCATATGATATACAGCCTTCTAACGCCTCTTACCGTACACGCTATTCAGTCAGGCCACTAGCAGCGCACTCCAACGAAACGGCCCCACGAAGCTTCGAGTATTATCTTCGACAATTCCGATCTTATCGGTATAACACTCCCCACATTGATCCATTGGTCATTGAACTTCACGTAAACCGATTTACCGTTGAACGCATCCTCATAGACCAGGGGAGCACTTCGAAGGTTATGTACTACAAGACCTTCATCAAACTCGGCTTCAACGAATCAGACCTGTCTCCGGCTCCTTATCCATTATTCGGCTTCACTGCAAATCCAGAGTACCCGTTGGGAAAAATCACACTACTCGTTCGAGTGGGCTCCCAAACAGTGGATGTGGAATTCTTAGTCGTCAAGCTCCCTTCGCCGTATAATCTCATCATGGGGCGAACTTGGTTGCATACTATTCAGGCTGTGCTAAGCACCTACCATCAGCTGCTACGCTTCTCGATCGAACACGGCATTGAGCAAATCTGTGGTTCCCAGTAATCCGCACAAGCATGTTACCTCCTTTTTGGAAAGACACCAACAAGTCGCAGGTCAACTCCACTGAAGTGCCGAATCGAAACAACCTCGATGATGTCGGATGGCTCCCTAGCGAAAAACCACGAAAGCCCTAAGCGATACCAACAACAGCTTGTCAAGTCGTATAATCAGCGCGTTCAGCTGCGCCGCTACACACCGGGAAAGTTGATCCTGGAGGTACTTCCGGATGATAAGAAACCGGTTGATAGAAAGTTGGGTCCTAACTGAGACAGCCATTATCGGATAGATTCCATATCGGCTCAGAAATATGTTAGGAAGGAGTCTGTCATTAAACCCAACTTGTGGGGAGTGATCCTAGTTCGAAATGATTCTCCATGTACACATTCCACTTTTGTAATGCAAGGATTCTTGTTGAAAAGTTGTAATTCCACCTACTGCGAAATCTAGCTGAAACGTGCTTCGACAAGAAAAAGCCTCTGGATTCAGAGCGCCCTTCGTGGAAATCATGATTGGCCAAAAAGTCTCCGGATTCGGAGCCCCGTCGGCGCATGATGTCTTTGGGCCGAAAAAGCCTCTGGATTCGGAGCGCCCTTCGTAGATATCACGATTGGCCAAAAAGTCTCCGGATTCGAAGCCCCATTGGCGCACGACGTCTTTGGGCCGAAAAAGCCTCTGGATTCGGAACGCCGTTCGTGGATATTACGATTGGCCAAAAAGTCTCCAGATTTGATGCCCCATCGACGCACGACGTCTTTGGGCCGAAAAAGCCTCCGGATTCGGAGCGCCCTTCGTGGATATAACGATTGGCCAAAAAGTCTTTGGATTCAGAGCCCTATCAGCGCAAGACATCTTTGGACCAAAAAAGACTATGGATTCGGAGCGCCCTTCGTGGATATCACGATTGGCCAAAAAGTCTCCAGATTCGGAGCCCCATCGGTGCAAGACGTCTTTGGGCCAAAAAAGCCTCCGGATTCGGAGCGCCCTTTGTGGATATCATGATTGGCCAGTCTCCGGATTCGGAGCCCCATCGGCGCACGACGTCTTTGGGCCAAAAAAGCCTCCGGATTCGGAGTGCCCTTCGTGGATATCACGATTGGCCAAAAAGTCTCTAGATTCGGAACCCCATTGGCGTACAACGTCTTTGGGTTGAAAAAGCCTCTGGATTTGGAGCGGCCTTCGTGGATATCACGATTGACCAAAAAGTCTCCGGATTCGGAGCCTTATTAGCGCATGACGTCTTTAGGCCGAAAAACTCTCTGGATTCGGAGCGCCCTTCATGGATATCACGATTGGCCAAAAAGTCTCCGGATTTGGAGCCCCATTGGTGTACCACGTCTTTGGGCCGAAAAAGCCTCTGGATTCAGAGCGCCCTTCGTGGATATCACGATTAGCCAAAGTCTTCGGATTCGGAGCCCCATCGGTGCACGTCGTCTTTGGGCCGAAAAAGCCTCCGCATTCGGAACGCCCTTCGTGGATATCACGATTGGCCAAAAAGCCTCAGGATTCGGAGCCCTATCGGCGCATGACGCCTTTGGGCCGAAAAAGCCTCCAGATTCGGAGCCTCATCGGCGCATGATGCCTTTTGGCGTACCCAATGGTGTCCTACCGGGCGACGCTCAAGGGCCGAGTAATATTCCGAATTCGGAGAAACATTCACACATCGAAGCAGCGATATGTAAGTTGAGTCGGCACAATCGCATGAACAAAACAAAACGTACCAACATTCGAAATAAGATGCTTAATTAAGCATATAAAAATTCAGAATGAGATATAAACTTTTATAATAAAACATTTTATTCGATTACACAGTAATTACAAAAACGCAATCTGCGTTCGGGCATTACAATATCTATTTTCATGTGGCGTCGCCTTCGTCCTCACCTTTCTCAACTTCAAAGGCGAAAAAGGGAAGTGGTCGCGTTGGTACAACGGCAGCACCGAAGCAACGCCCGCTGCTCGGAGAGCATCCGCAGCTTGAAATGCTTTGATCTTACCGCACTTGAATCCACGATGTTCACACCGTGAGACAATCACCCTCGAGGTGGAGAGTTTTGACATCATCGACAACGTCAAGGCGAAGATCCAAGACAAGAAACGAATTCCCCACGAAAATAGTAAAACTCAATGGTCGCAGCGCTACATCGGCCTCATTTCTTGATCGCGGTTGCAGAGAACTTCCCTGTTGCTATTTCTCTCTTCGGGGTGATTATAGACAACCCATTTTTGACCGTCCTCAAGACTTGGACGTCATCGTTTGAACACTCAATGATCATTCATGTTCGTGTTCGTCTTGAGTTCTCGGAGGTTTCGACCGCGCACCTTGCCTCAAGACCTCTCGACTTGTTTGTTTTGTGTTTGGTTTTGCAACAAACACTTGTTGTTTTGCTTTTGAGGGGCAGGGAATAGCTTGTTGGCCATCTCCACACCTCACCAGCCATGGCTTGAGGCCACCGGCCCTATTTTCTTGCTACCGGCCAAAGGTGTTGGCCGGTCGGCATTGTGTTTGGTCGGCCGGCCACTGATTTTGGTCAATCGGCCACTTTTTCTGGCCGAAACCTTTTCTTGGGGAGGTTTGAACCTTTTGAACCTTGGTTTTAGCTTCTTGAGGAAGCTTGAACCTTTTGAACTCTTGGCTTTAGCTTCTTGAGGAAGTTTGAACCTTTTAAACCTTTCTTCCAGCTTCTCCAAGAAGCTTGAACCCTTTGCCTAGCTTCTCCAAGAAGCTTGGCCCCTTTGCTCCAAGCTTCTAAGAGAAGCTTGACCCTTTCTTAGCTTCTTGAGGAAGCTTGACCCTTTTGCTCTAGCTTCCTCAAGAAGCTTGGCCCTTTTGTTCCAAGCTTCTAAGAGAAGCTTAGCCCCTTTGCTCAAGCTTCTAAGAGAAGCTTGCACCTTTGTTCCTCTATAAAAGAAGAGCTCCTTTTCCATTGCAAGGGTTCCAAAAATTTTGCTAAGGCAAAAACCATACATATCTCACTACTTTGAGCTCTAGAGTTCATAGTTCTTGGCCCCTTTGCACACCAACTCTTAGCCTAACACCTCCATCATCAACCTAAGGATCATGGAAGCCATTTTTAGAGGCTAAGGGACTGGTTTTCTGGAGCAAGAAGCTACTGTCCCCTTTTGGCTACAAGGGTAACACACTTTACACTCTTTTGGTCTTTATTTTGCTTCATATTTTAGCCTTACTTGTAAGCATTTTTGAGCTTTGTCATAAACTAAAAAAATTCTTATTTTGAGCTCCTTTTTAAGTTTGTTTAAGATCACTATTGTGTTTGGGGTTGTTTACCCCCTCTTAGGCCTTGTTTGGCCTATTTTTTGTGTCTTTTTTTGTGAGCTTCGGGACCACCTTGTATTGGCCTTCTTCACCACTGATGGGGATGGTGTTTTGAGGTCCTAAGAAGGAGAGGGGTGACCCTCTCCCTTGTTGTCTTGTTTTCTAGCATGTTTGGCCTATCAATGGAGCATATGTCTATATCATTTGGAGGCCAATTTCAGGCACTTTTTGGTGACTTTTGGGACCTTCCTAGCCTCTGCCCATGGCTGGTTTGGTCCCCTTTTGCTTGCCTCTTGCATGTGTAGAGCAACCCTCTTCATAGCTTTTCAAAGTAGCACCTCATTCTTGCATGTATTGGATACATTTCAGTGGGTATTTGGTCATATTTTGGCATGTCATGAATCTTTTTTTGGCTGGTTTTGTGGTCTCTCATATGCTCCATACACTTGTAGTGTAAATCTCCTAAACTAGCTTCACTTGCTTCATGCTTTGTCATGTCTTGTTAGCTTGTTTGGTTTACATTTCAGCAAGTTTTTGGTAATGTTTTTCCATATCATGACCCTATCCATAGTTGGTTTGGTCATCCTTTGCATGGTCCATATAGGTGTAGAACAAATCTTGTTTACTAGCCTCTTGTGCATGATGTTTTGACTCATCATCCTAGCATATTTTGGCTTTACTCTAACATGATTTTATGCTTATTTTGGGCTTTCTTAGGACTTTTTTTGGGCTGCCATGGCCATATCACTCATTCTTTGTATAGCTATAGTGTAAATGCTTAGGCTAGTCTTGGGTTTTGAGGCCCCCTACCATGCGTTGTGTGAGTGTTTGCATGCTTCAGAGTCATTTTGGAGTCATTTAGTATGTCATTTCAGAGCTGGAATATATGCCATTGTATGCCATGTTTCATTTGATATTGAAGTTGCACACTTGACTTCTTGGGCCATCATGCATGGAAATGCGTGATTGGTGGCCCGAGGGTCGAGAAGCATACTCCCTTGAATTCATGACATGATAGGGAGGGTGGTTGTGCACACATTTGCTTTGAAAATGCATTGCCATGCTCTGTCTGTCCTCTGCTGCTGTCAAACAGGGTCCTGCAGGAACAGATGGCCGGTCGGCCATCTTTAGTGCCGGCTAGCTACCAAAATCTAGCCGATGGCTCCACTTTTGGTCGATGACCATGTTTACATGGCCGGTGGCTTTTTATCTTTGCCGATGGCATCCCATTCTGATCAAGGGGTGGTTTAGAAGTAACCTTGGGATTTGTGCAAGTCTCAGAGGCGCATAACAGTGTAAACAGAGGCAACAATGGCATGGCATTGGGTTTTCGAGCCAAGCCAATCCGAGCATGCATTCATCCCTCTTCCCGAGGCTATTTTGTTGCTTTAGTAGCTTAATTAATTTGTTAATTAGTTAAGGGTTTTGTAATATTTAATTAGCTAGGGTAGTTAATTATTTATTCGGTTTGTATTATTATTCAGACCCTCCGAGTGAGGGCAATTGTGTAATAAGTGTGTGTGCGTATGTGCATGTCTTCCAACCCCATGTCTTTCTCCGTTTTATTTACTAGCTTACGATGGTTAGATTAGGGCATGTTTCAATTAGCATACTTATGCTCGCATGTTTGCATCCATTCATTTGTCTTGCATGCACCGGGCTCGGCGCATCATACTAACTGCATTGTATTTCAATTCCAAGTTGAATACATGTTATCTGTTGCATTTCATATGCCATGTTTAGAATAGCCGAGCCTATCTTAGTTGCATTTTGCATGTGTTGCATTAGCCATCATAACATGAACTAGGATTATGCATTGATTACTAACTAGTTTCTGTTTTGGCTTGGAGTACTCGGTAAGTGTTTATGCTTTAGCATCCTTGCATGCGTGTGAGTGACTGCGATGATAGCATGCTTACCGTAAGGCTAAGTGCTTATGTGATATAACTGCCTGAATGCCTATGGGTGATGGTTGGGTTATCTGAATTGGAACAATTCATCGACTGCGAGTTTTAAGCCCACTAGATAGTGGCAAATCACCATGTTTTCTAAGCCCACCTGAGGGTGGCAAATCCACATTTTAGCCTACTTGTGAGTAGCAAAACCGCTTTAAAAAACAAACATGAAATGTTTTGTTCCAACTCAGGCGATCCAGTCTATACTTGTATGCTGAGCGCATCACATAGTTATTCTAGGCTAATAAACCGGAATAAGAGCACATAATGTTTTCAAAACTCGATATCATGGTTAGTACAGGCCGATCTTTGATCGGGCGAGCGGGGGTGCTCACGAAGTGACCTTCCCGAGCCAAGGCAACTTTGGTGATGACAGACACGTGGCCTTAGGCAACGAGTCAGGGTTTCCTAAATTAGTGGTGACTCTGTATCTGGCAAAGCAGTCCATGTTTGGCACTTCTTTCAAAAAATCTGTTTTCAAAAACGATTTGCCGGACTTGGATTCTTTGATGATTCATCGGTCTTGCATTACACTCTGCGAGATTAGATACAGGACTGTGACATTGAGTCCTGAACTATAGTGAGCCCAAATGAACAAAACAGGATTCCCTCCTGGGACGTTCGGGGACGTCTATAGTTTCTGGCGACTCCGTTGGGGAGTTAGAGAACTTGATTCGAACTCATGATATTTGGTTTTCACTACACTTATGTGTTTCTTTGCATTGCATTTGCATTGGTGCGCCTAGGACACCGTGTTTTCCATATGCTATTCCTGAACGGTTTGCTAGAGGCTTGCTTCGAGAAACGTGCCATAAGGCTGACTGGTTGCGGGATCTGCCATGATGGAAACACAAACCTCGGTTATTACCGGGGCACCCTTTTGACCATTCGACCTAGTGCATATTCGGAATCCATAGTGACCATTCCAAGCTAGGACAGGTTGCTTACCTGATTGTAGGTTGTCTGAAACCACTGTGTGTGTAGTGAAACCCTAGTTCCTGACAGAATAGGATATGGAAGCCTTACCTCAACATAGGGGTGTTTTCGCTCTCACTTGCTTACTTTGTGCTTTTAGAGTGCGTCTCTACAAGAATGCATGTATCAGTTTGCAAGTCTGGGTGTCAGGCCTGAGGTCACCAATATTTGGGAATCGCTTACCGAGGGTATCGGTATATGCGTAACTTGTGGCGTATTCTCAGAGGGGGGCACAGTCATTCAACTTTGCTCATTTTGGTTTTGGTGAAATTAGGCTGAGGTGCTGTCTGTTTTCTCTTTTGCAAGGTAGTCTTGGAACCATAGCTTCAGAAGGCTTCGATATCCCCCAGGTTCATTGGACTCGATCAGTGAACTTGGGGGATAGTACGAATATGTGATCGAGAGATGAACCACCTGCGGGCGGCACTCAGTTTACTCCAGATATGGCGTATGGCACGCATTGTTTTGAGCATTTGTGAATGTTGGTTTTTGTGCTTTCTGATTCAGGTATTGAGTCAGTTTTTGTTATGTCGTTTAGAGTCTGTCCCATTATATAGAGTCAGCCTTTTCATACTGAGTTAGTTGGGTCTCTCTCTTTGTATTGAGTCAGTCCTGTTTTGTTAAAGTTGGGTGATCCCGGGGGCGTTACCTCGGATATCACTATTTTATTTTGTGTTTGTCTTTTCGCTTTCTTTTGAGTCTGTTTCTGCCGGGGAACCAGTTACACCAGTAGATCTAATTGAAACAACTGTGGTTTTCATGCGTTTGTGCTTGTTTCTGCTTTGAGCTTGTTGTGCCAGCAAACTTGAATGAAACGGCAGTGCATTTCACCTGCTCTTTTGTGCCTTGAATTCATTACATCGACCTAAGTTTTTTTTCAAAAAACTCTTTTGAACACTGCGGTGAAAACAAAGAGGAAGGAATTCTTCGGGGTTTGCAAAAATTTGATCAAATTGAGAGAAAGAGAGGTATGCTAAGCCCTTAATGATTGAGATCATGCTTGTTAATGTGAGTACTGAGAAGGATCCTGGCTTGATCCAGATTGGTTCTACACTGTCTTCAGCGCGAGCGATTTGTCGTTTTCTTAAAAAATTTCAAAAAATGTTTTGCGCGGTCCTACAAAGACCCGTGTGGAATCGCTCTTGAGATTGTGCAGCCTAGGATCGCTCTCAGCCTCGAGGCTCGACCCCTCACTTTCAAACCTTGAACTTAGATTCAGAATGTTTAACGGTCAACCACAATGTGAGGCCCGTGTGGCCGAATCAGAAGCAGCGCATGAACTGGGGGCGAGAATATCAGATGTGATCAAAGGAAGCTTGCGAAGCTAGATCAAAAGCAGCCCTCGAACTAGGGGCAAAAAATGTTAGATGTGCTTGAAGAGTCAAAGATAAAGACTGGCAAGAATGCCAAATTCTAGAAGGGAAGAAAGAAGAAGGTATCGCTGAAGGACAACTGAGTTCATATCCACAACACTAGGGGCAAATTCAGTCCCCCCATTGGATGGACTCCTGCATCGTCAGCGAACAACAACTATTCTCCTGGATTTAGATGACTTCAGGATCTCAAAACCATTTGACATGGACAAAGCTACACTTTTACCCTTGAGAGGCTCGTTGGGCCGAAAACCCGAAAGGGTGACCCAGGCAAAAGTTAGAGCAAGAAAAAGAACAAAAAGAACAAAAAGAACAAAAAAAAGAAAGAAAAATGCAAAGAATGAAAAAAGAAAGAAAGAAGAGAAATGAAGAAAATGAAAAGAAAAAATGAAAAAGAAAAAAGAAGAAAAGAAATGAAATGAAAAGAAAAACAAAGCTTGCAAGGTTGAAAACCCAGAAAGGGCGGCCTTGGCAAAAGTTAGAGCGCAAAAGGAGAGGTTAATACCCGAGTGTACCTTAACCTCGAACTACGTAAGGCTTGATTCCCATCTTTGGGATACATAGGCAACTTCATTCTGAAGTCCAGCTGTAAAACACTTCAAATTTAATTGTGTCTATGTGATGGTTTTGGTCATCTTTGTCTTCTCTGTATCCAAGAGTTCGGTTGTGATTGTCACTTTGAAGACTGATTGCAATGCGCTGCGGTGCCATTCAAACAAGGAGCAACTTTCCGTTGCCATACAATGTGCTGCGGTGCTATTCAGACTAGGGGCAACTTTCCGTTGCCATGCAGTGCCGTTCAGACAAGGGGCAATTTTCCATTTGTTTTGGATATGAGGTTGTGCATCTCAAGAGTAAATTATGCGTTGGTCGACCAGTGGCCATTTGCAAAAATAGTTTTTGAGAATTTTTAATGAGGTTAACTAATTCTCTTGAAAATTATTCCACTTTTCCAAAACTGGACCATTTTTTGGACCCAAAAAAGGAAAATTTTCAGTGCTCATAATCTAACTTACATGATTTCAAATCAGAAAATTGAACAAGCGCGTTAATCTAACTCTCATTTTGGTTAAAATTGTTTTAAGCAGAAGCCAAAAATAAAAAATGGTCAAAATAATGAACTAGGGGCACAGTTGAGCCAGGCTTCCTGTCTTTCCCCCGTTGTCAATGCATTTGCCAGAAAGGGCACCATACTTGCCGGAAAGGGCACCCTATTCGCCAAGAAGGGCACAGCGGAAGCTAACAGAAAAGGGCTGAAAACTCTCATATCCTCCAAGCAATGAGGTATCAAGCCAAATACGAAGCACGAACTGGAATGGGGCAGGATATTCCATTCCCTCATCTGGACAAATCTAATCACGTCCAAACTCCCCAGTAGAGTATCGTCAACCAATGTCAATTGCAGATCTGCTGCACATCCAGCCGCATCACAACCCCTCTGTGGGGGAAGTTCACTGTTGTGAGTAGAAGAAAGAGAATCTAGCAAAATGCTAAGGGCAAGAGCCCGCAACTTCTTGTTTATCCATCAATTACCCAGGGGAGGGATAAAAAATGAGAGATTGAAGAATAGAGAGATGTGCGCTGAGGGAAAAAGTGAGGAAAAAGGGCTTTTTCAGAAAAACAAAGCTTGAGGGCCGAGTGATGTGAGAATCACAAATGAGAAAGGGTGGGAAATAATACTTAGAGAAACAGGCTCCCTGTGCACGTCTGAGTGTCATGTCTTTTTGTTTTATCTCGATTCTTGTTTCGAGTTGTTTCGAGTGTTACTCGATGTGTTTAGGTTGTTTACCTTTTGTTTTCCATTGTTGAGTCAGAAAAGGCCGTGTTCAACAGAGACTCAATACCGCGGTCAAGAACTCATCTCTCAATTTCAAAAATAAAATTGTTTTATGCGTTAAAGTCTGTGCCATTCTCCACATTTGTGCAAAACAGGATCTGTTCTTTCATAAAACTGTAGGGTTCAACCCAGGTCACATGAGAACAGTAAAACCAGGACCTATCTGAAACTATGTAGGTTCTAGACTGCAAAGCAAAAGAAAAGAGGGAAAATGTCAGGTATTTGAGTTTGTTTCAACTTCAGTAAGTTCCGAGATTGCATTCTGTGTGTACTTCTTCAAGTCTTGCCAATGCTCCGAAGTATGAGTATGCCTCTACCTCAAGCTCAAGATCAAGTCTGCTTCAAGCCAGAATGGCGATCAAAAGTGCTCTCCCTGAGTACCATTCCCTGCCAGAGGCATCTTGGCTGTGTTCGCAATGAGTTCCTAGGAGACCAATTGCGACGGTGGAAACTAGAGTTCGAATGGTTGTTGCCTAGAACGCAAAGGTTCGGGATTTCTGAGACTAAAGTTTGGTTTAAATACCCAGAGGCGCATCCTTGGCTTGAAATCTGTATGGAAGCCCCATAGGTTGAGATAGCATGTATGCACCTCAATTCTGGATACTGAACCAACCTAGTCTGTCACCCCGTTGGAGAATAGGGAAAGTTGTGAATATGATCAGGAAGAAAGGCAGCATCCAAAGTGTTCTATATGAAGAACCCTTGTCAGTATTCTAGAGCCTTTGTACTGTCAGTTGAAGGTAAGTGTTCGAAGAGCACGTGGGGAGATCCCTGTCAGAGTAGAGTGGTTCATCGCCACTCACCCCATGAGGTGCTTTCTAAAGCGCCGCTATGCTTGTTTATTGCGTTCCTTAAACATCATGCATTGTATTGCATTGTACCTATCAAGTTTCTTTCTCATTCATGCACGATATTGTATGTACGGTTCATTAAAAGAAGTTCTGTTTGAAATCATTTATTTAGTGTATCAATCACACTTCATTTGCTTAGTGTATCAATCACACTTCATTTATTTAGTGTATCAATCACACTTCTTTCATTTTCTGTATCTATCACACACATTCTCATTTTCTGTATCTATCGCACACATCCTCATTTTCTATATCTATCATGCACATATTCAATTCATTTACTTTAGTGTATCCATCACACTTCATTATCTTTTGTGTATCCATCACAGCTATTCACTTAGTGCATCTATCACACTTTGTGTTCTCCTTTTGTGTATCCATCACATCTGTTCACTTAGTGTATCTATCACACTTTGTGTTCACCTATTGTGTACCCATCACACTTGTTCACTTAGTGCATCTATCACACTTTGTGTTCACCTTTAGTATATCAATCATACTTTGTTCACTAACTGCATCTATCACACTTCGTGTTCACCTTTAGTATATCCATCATACTTGTTCACTAAGTGCATCTATCACACTTCGTGTTCACCTTTAGTATATCCATCATACTTGTTCACTAAGTGCATCTATCACACTTCATGTTCACATTTAGTATATCAATCATACTTGTTCACTAAGTGCATCTATCACACTTCGTGTTCACATTTAGTATATCAATGATACTTGTTCACTAAGTGCATCTATCACACTTCGTGTTCACATTTAGTATATCAATCATACTTGTTCACTAAGTGCATCTATCACACTTCGTGTTTACCTTTAGTATATCAATCATACTTGTTCACTAAGTGCATCTATCACACTTCGTGTTCACCTTTAGTATACCCATCATACTTGTTCACTAAGTGCATCTATCACACTTCATGTTCACCTTTAGTATATCCATCATACTTGTTCACTAAGTGCATCTATCACACTTCGTATTGACATTTACTATATCAATCATACTTGTTCACTAAGTGCATCTATCACACTTCGTGTTCACATTTAGTATATCAATCATACTTTGTTCAGTAAGTGCATCTATCACACTTTGTGTTCACCTTTAGTGTATCCATCACACTTGTTCACTTAGTGCATCGATCACACTTCGTGTTCACCTATTGTTTATCCATCACACTTATTCACTTAATGCATCTATCACACTTTGTGTTTGCGTTTTGTGTATCCATCACACTTTGCTCACTTCATTCATTTAGTGTATCAATCACACTTTGTTCATATAGTATATCTATCACACACTTGCTTTGTACCTATCACACTGTGCTCACCACACTCGCTTAGTGTATCTATCACGCGCTCAGCTATTGTATCTATCACATTTTGCTTCATATAATGTATCTATCACATGCTCACTCTGTGTATCTATCACACATTCGCTTTTTGTGTCCATCACACTATGCTCACCACATTTGCTTTGTGTATCAATCACACACTCTCGTTTTCTGTATCTATCATATCTTGTTTACTTAGTGCATCTATCATACTTTGTGTTCACCTTTTTTGTGTATCCATCACACTACATCCGCTTTGTGTATCTACCACACATGCTCACTTTGTGTATCTATCACACGTTCGCTTTGTGTATCTATCTCACATGCACACTGCATTCGCAGTGAGAATTGCAGTAATTCTCTTACACCTTTTCTGCATTATAATGTAGCTTGGTTTCTACTTGCTTAAAACTGTTGCATTGTTATGCTTCGTTACAACTTTCTTTGCATGATCATAAGTTATGCTCGGCTTTGTGCATTGTTCTTGCATTTCGCCCCTGCCCTCGGGCGCATACCTTTGTCTGTAGCTTGTATGCTTTGTCTAAGTCTTCGGCCTTGTCAAAAATGGGTCGTCTCTGAGCTTTGACATTCACTCCCGTCATTGTTATGACTTTCGAGTTCTGTCAAAGAGGGGCAACTGTAGACACCCCATTTTTGACCGTCCTCAAGACTTGGACGTTATCGTTTGAACACTTGATGATCATCCATGTTCGTGTTCGTCTTGAGTTCTCAGAGGTTTCGGCCGCGCGCCTTGCCTCAAGACCTCTCGACTTGTTTTTTTTGTGTTTGGTTTTGCACCAAACACTTGTTGTTTTGCTTTTGAGGGGCAAGGAATAGCTTGTTGGCCATCCCCATACCTCACCGGCCATGGTTTGAGGCCACCGGCCCTGTTTTCTTGCTACCGGTCAAAGGTGTTGGCCGGTTGGCATTGTGTTTGGTCGGCTGGCCACTGATTTTGGTCAATCGGCCACTTTTTCTGGCCGAGACCTTTTCTTGGGGAGGTTTGAACCTTTTGAACTTTGGTTTTAGCTTCTTGAGGAAGCTTGAACCTTTTGAACCCTTGGTTTTTAGCTTCTTGAGGAAGCTTGAACCTTTTGAACCCTTGGCTTTAGCTTCTTGAGGAAGCTTGAACCTTTTGAACCTTTGTTCTAGCTTCTCCAAGAAGCTTGAACCCTTTGCCTAGCTTCTCCAAGAAGCTTGGCCCCTTTGCTCCAAGCTTCTAAGAGAAGCTTGACCCTTTCTTAGCTTCTTGAGGAAGCTTGACCCCTTTGCTCTAGCTTCCTCAAGAAGCTTGGCCCTTTTGCTCAAGCTTCTAAGAGAAGCTTGCACCTTTGTTCCTCTATAAAAGAAGAGCTCCTCTTCCATTGCAAGGGTTCCAAAAATTTTGCTAAGGAAAAAACCATACATATCTCACTACTTTGAGCTCCAGAGTCCATAGTTCTTGGCCCCTTTGCACACCAACTCTTAGCCTAACATCTCCATCATCAACCTAAGGATCTTGGAAGCCATTTTTAGAGGCTAAGGGACTAGTTTTCTGGAGCAAGAAGCTGCTGTCCCCTTTTGGCTATAAGGGTAACACACTTTACCCTCTTTTGGTCTTTATTTTGCTTCATATTTTAGCCTTACTTGTAAGCATTTTTGAGCTTTGTCATAAACTAAAAAAAGTCTTATTTTGAGCTCTTTTTTAAGTTTGTTTAAGATCACTTTTATGTTTGGGGTTGTTTACCCCTCTTAGGCCTTGTTTGGCCTATTTTTTGTGTCTTTTTTTGTGAGCTTCGGGACCACCTTGTATTGGCCTTCTCACCACTAAAATCCAGAGGGATTTCAGTGGTGGGGATGGTGTTTTGAGGTCCTAAGAAGGAGGGGTGACCCTCTCCCTTGTTGTCTTTTTTTGTAGCATATTTGGCCTATCAAAGGAGCATATGTCTATATCATTTGGAGGCCAATTTTAGGAACTTTTTGGTGACTTTTGGGACCTTCCTAGCCTCTTTCCATGGCTGGTTTGGTCCCCTTTTTCTTGGCTCTTGCATGTGTAGAGCAACCCTCTTCATAGCTTTTCAAAGTAGCACCTCATTCTTGCATGTATTGGATACATTTCAGTGGGTATTTGGTCATATTCTGGCATGTCATGAATCTTTTTTTGGCTGGTTTGGTGGTCCCTCATATGCTCCATACATTTGTAGTGTAAATCCCCTAAACTAGCTTCACTTGCTTCATGCTTTGTCATGTCTTGTTAGCTTGTTTGGTTTACATTTCAGCATGTTTTGGTAATGTTTTGCCATATCATGACCCTATTTATAGTTGGTTTGGTCATCCTTTGCATGCACCATATAGGTGTAGAACAAATCTTGTTTACTAGCCTCTTGTGCATGATGTTTTGACTCATTATCCTAGCATATTTTGGCTTTACTCTAACATGATTTTATGCTTATTTTGGGCTGTCCTAAGACTGTTTTGGGCTGCCATGGCCATATCACTCATGCTTTGTATAGCTATAGTGTAAATGCTTAGGCTAGTCTTGGGTTTTGAGGCCCCCTACCATGCGTCGTGTGAGTGTTTGCATGCTTCGGAGTCATTTTGGAGTCATTTAGTATGCCATTTCAGAGCTGGAATATATGCCATTGTATGCCATGTTTCATCCTTGCCATGCTCTTGGAAAGTTGCCTTTTGTGCCTAAGTGTTGGGACCTTTGCATGTGCATGCTTAGTTGTGTTTTATCCATCATTTCCATCACTTTTGGCCACTGATTTTTGGCATGCTTGAGAGCTACCCATGTTAGTGTAGGTCCATCTCACCATGTTGTTGCATGCTTGTTTCATTTTGTATGTTGTTGCATGCTATACATGTCTACATGTCTAGGTTGTATGCCTATTGCATATTTGCTTGCTAGCATACTCATTTTGCATTAGTTTGCTTGCATGCTTAGGTTTCATAGCATTGAGCATGCATCCTTTGCCTCTTGACCAATCATGATAGAAGTTGGGGCTTTGATGTGTATTGTATGCATTTCATTTGATATTGAAGTTGCACACTTGACTTCTTGGGCCATCATGCATGGAAATGCGTGATTGGTGGCCCGAGAGTCGAGAAGCACACTCCCTTGAATTCATGACATGATAGGGAGGGTGGTTGTGCACACATTTGCTTTGAAAATGCATTGCCATGCTCTGTCTGTCCTCTACTGCTGTCAAACAGGGTCCTGCAAGAACAGATGGCCGGTCGGCCATCTTTAGTGCCGGCCGGCTACCAAAATCCAGCCGATGGCTCCACTTTTGGTCGATGACCATGTTTACATGGCCGGTGGCTTTTTATCTTGGTCGATGGCATCCCATTCTGATCAAGGGGTGGTTTAGAAGTAACCTTGGGATTTGTGCAAGCCTCAGAGGCGCATAATAGTGTAAACAGAGGCAACAGTGGCATGGCATTGGGTTTCCGAGCGAAGCCAATCCAAGCGTGCATTCATCCCTCTTCCTGAGGCTGTTTTACTGCTCTAGTAGCTTAATTAATTTGTTAATTAGTTAAGGGTTTTGTAATATTTAATTAGCTAGGGTAGTTAATTATTTATTCGGTTTGTATTATTATTCAGACTCTCCGAGCGAGGGCAATTGTGTAATAAGTGTGCGTGCGTGTGTGCATGTCTTTCAACCCCACGTCTTTCTCCCTTTTATTTACTAGGTTACGATGGTTAGATTAGGGCATGTTTCAATTAGCATACTTATGCTCGCATGTTTGCATCCATTCATTTGTCTTGCATGCACTGGGCTCGGCGCATCATACTAACTGCATTGTATTTCAATTCCAAGTTGAATACATGTTATCTGTTGCATTTCATATGCCATGTTTAGAATAGCTGAGCCTATCTTAGTTGCATTTTGCATGTGTTGCATTAGCCATCTTAACATGAATTAGGATCATGCATTGATTACTAACTAGTTTCTGTTTTGGCTTGGAGTCTCAATAAGTGTTTATGCTTTAGCATCCTTGCATGCGTGTGAGTGACTGCCATGATAGCATGCTTACCGTGAGGCTAAGTGCTTATGTGATATAACTGCCTGAATGCCTATGAGTGAAGGTTGGGTTGTCTGAATTGGAACAATTCATCGACTGCAAGTTTTAAGCCCACTAGATAGTGGCAAATCACCATGTTTTCTAAGCCCACTTGAGGGTTGCAAATCCACATTTTAGCTTACTTGCGAGTAGCAAACCGCTTTAAAAAACAAACATGAAATGTTTTGTTCCAACTCAGGCGATCCAGTCTATACTTGTATGCTGCGCGCATCACATAGTAATTCTAGGCTAGTAAATCGGAATAAGAGCACATAATGTTTTCAAAACTCGATATGATGGTTAGTACAGGCCGATCTTTGATCGGGCGAGCGGGGGTGCTCACGAAGTGACCTTCCCCAATCGTACCCAAGTTCCCGAGCCGAGGCAACTTTGGTGATGACGGACACGTGGCCTTAGGCAATGAGTCAGGGTTTCCTAAATTCCCCCAAAATAAATATTTAGGTGGCGACTCTGTAACTGGAAAAACAGTCCATGTTTGACACTTCTTTCAAAAAATCTGTTTTCAAAAACGATTTGTCAGATTTGGACTCTTTGATGATTCATCGGTCTTGCATTGCACTCTGCGAGATTAGATACAGGACCGTGACATTGAGTCCTGAACTGTAGTGAGCCCAAATGAACAAAACGGGATTCCCTCCCGAGACGTTCGGGGACGTCTACAGTGATCTGCTTCGACGACTTGGAGGCTGACGTTTTTCCCGTTCTTTGAACACCCTACCACTCGCACGGGTGGGTTCTCTGCTGTGATTCATTGTAGTATCAGGCTCAGCCCCACGCAAAAAAAATTATTTTAAATCATGGTGATTTATTTCTAATCCTTCCAGTCACCCTGAGGCAATTTCATTAACACTGAACTCCAGAAGACGGACACCGAACGATATTGGCCACACCCATTCCATGTACTAATTTTCGGCTTTTTGGAGTTAAAATGGCCCAATTATCTAAACGGCAATTTTAGATATGCTGACAGCCTTCAGATTCGGAGCCCCATCAGCGCATGACGTCTTTGGGCCGAACAAGCCTCCAGACGACTTATGCTGATCAATGTTTATACAATTATCTTTGATTATGCAATGTTTATGCACTTGTGCCGAATAATATCATTCAAACGATAACAAACAGTTCAAATAGATTGTTCAGGCTACGTAAACGTAATCTAAAACGTGCGCACATTCAGAATAAAATGTGTACTAATATAAATAACAGGTATGCTACAAATCGAGAAAAAAGCATTTTATTAAAATCGGCCAATAAATACATAATTTCACTTTCACTTTCAATCTATGTGATCACTACAAGGTTTTCTTCGGTTCGGTGGCTTCTTCATCATCACTCTTCTCAATTTCGAAAGCGGAGAAGGGGAAATTCTTCTGTCGGTATAATGAAAACGCCGGATCCAACCCTGCTTCCTTGAGACTCTCAGCTCGCTGAAGTGCCTTGATCCAACCATGCCTAAATCCACGATTTTTGCATCAGCAAACTTCTTCGACGAGTTTCTCCTTGGTATTCTGAATTCCGACCTTTCGGCCGTCGTAGAACCCTTTCTCATAGGCTGCAGTCCTCGCAGTCTCAATTGCGAACATGCTGGCCGTGTTCCGATCGGCGATCGCATGACTAATCAGCCTTTGAGTAACCCTCTCTTCCGCAACTGGGTTTGGGTGGCTAGCCGATTGAGGCACGGTGGACTTGATTTTATGTAGCTCACGTTCGGCCTTCTTAGCGCGAGCTTCTAACTTCCGAATGCGTTCATCTCTTTGTTCTATATCGTGACGAGCGGCTCGGAGACGCATGCCGATCTCATAGGCAGTGTACAGTCCCCTCACCGCCCTGTGAACGCCTTCACGAAACACTTCGAAGTCCTGCCGACCTACCATCGATTGCTGAACTTCGGGCGAAAAGATTTGTCGAGCGAACTCGACTGCCACTTCTAGATCTCGAATGATCGAACCTGCCTCTGGCATTGGTCTATTACCCACAAAGACCGCAAAACTTAACGAGCGAGGAGTCGCGTCGGATTCCCTTCCAAGACGAGGTTAAGGAGACTTGCGCTGTGGCTGCTTGTCCCTTCTGGGAGACCTACTTCGATGACGGGGAGATTGGTGTCTCTTCCGATCCCTCGAAGTCCTACTGACCGTGCGTGAAGGTTCACTACTTCGATTCATGTTTCCTCCCAGCTCAGCCAGCGTCTTCACTTCACCTCTGTTGTTGAAGAAAAGTCTATTCGACATTCACACTTGTTTAATTTTCCACTAAGAACTAGACTGAGTTGTTGTCAAAACATATAAATAAGACCTTCGTTCACGAAGTACACGCCCCTTTTACTCCCTACGAAGGCAGCACCTCCGAGGCAATTTCGTTAATATCAAAACCTCAACAGCCCGGTGCCAATCGAGTCACGTACCCCAATCGCCCCCTTTGTTATTCGGCATCCAACATTCATGAACCAGCTGGGGCAAGGGCAGATTCATCAATCTATTCGGCTCGAATGCCCCAGCTACTTCATGAATCAATTCATCAGTACTTCACGAGTACGTGTTATTCGGCGTCTAACGTTCATGAACCAACTGGGGCTTGGGCAGATTCATCAATCTATTCGGCTCGAATGCCCCAGCCGCTCCATGAATCAATTCATCAGTACTTCACGAGTACGTGTTATTCGGCGTCCAACGTTCATGAACCAACTGGGGCAAGGGTAGATTCATCAATCTAGTCAACTCGAGTGGCCCAGCCGTCCCATGAACCGATTTACTAGTACATTACCCAGGAACTAATATTATTCTGCACCAAGAGCATACGACAGCGCTGGATGGATTTACTTATTCGGATTTGCACTGTTACCTAATCGAGGACTATGCAATGGGATATTTAATTTATACATCTCATGATCTTATTTCCTATCGGATCGATAATTCATAAGCACAACATACAATGATCATCTTGTCCAAAGTAGTGAAAAGCAAAAGCAGAACTCTTCGTTAATATCAAAAACTGCGTACAGTGAATTATGAAATGAAAAGGAAATTTTCATTAATAAATTAGGCGCATATAGTAACCAATTTATACATGAAAATTACCTTGAACTAACAGAAATCTACTAAACAAAAACATACTGTGATATTGAGAAAAACCTAACAAAACTAGAATATCTCCCAAATCAAGTTTCAGGGTCAGACTCAAACAGCTCAACGTCCACTTGCTCGTATGGAATTGGCGTGGCCAATGTAACTCCAGCAGCAGTAAGGGCTTTGAGCCAGCCATGTTAGAATCCCCGATTCTTGAATTTGGGGACCTCTTCTACATAGTCACTAAGGGCGGAGCTCTTCCCAGCCTTGAACGCCGCCGAAGCTTCAGAGTCGGCTTTCTCTTTAGCCTGCTTCAACTCTCCCAACTCGGCCTTCAACTTGGCAAGCACCTCCTTGGCTAACTTGAGCGATTCCTTACTCGCATTTGCCCTCTTCTCGGCGTCAGATCTGAGTTAATCAGCAGTCCTGGCCCTTTCCTTCTCAGCCTCGGCCCGCGCATTTTCCATCATGGCTCTCATTGCCTGAAACTCCGCCCTGCTCCTTTGACCCTTGATTTCATATTGCGAATGGCCAATCCTTTCAACAGCGTCATGCTGGCGGTGGCCCAATTCGGCGATCCTTCCAACCGTCTGCAAAACAAAGGATCGTCATGCCAAGAAACATCAAATGCAAACCAAACCAAAGAGTTAGTCACGTACCAGAAGAGCCAATTGGGCAGCTAATGCTATCGTCACCAACTCCGGCTCGGCACGAAAGGTCGCCTTGTCAGCCGGCAGGGAGACCGAGGTAGCCAAGCTTAGTGTCACAACTGGATCTTTCAAAGTCGACGCTTCGGAGGAGATCGGCATGTTTTTCATCTTTGGCTCAATAACGAAAGGAGCAACTACAGCCGACTCCTCCAAGCGTGGCCGTTTTTCGGTAGGGCCCTTTTCTGAGCCGTCCTTGCTCCGATCCTCCGAAATCGGCTGCCCTTCCGTAATCGGGTGCTAGACCTCCTTTTTCGTCTCGACCACGACAACGTGAGCCGTTTCTTCTACAACGATAGGGGTAACAGATTTAGTCAGGACAAGTCCGGAACGGATGGCTACGACCTTCTGTCGGGCGGCCATGCATTCGGCGTTTCTTTTTCGTGCCATCTGCGTGAGATTTTCCCCAGCCATATCTTCAAAAAAATCACCGGCAAGGTCTCCCAAGTTAGAAAAAATATCTTCGAAAGCGTCCCCTCGGCTTGATGTAGACGGAGGGTCAGAAGAGTACAATCCGGCTTCCTCGAAGGCCGAACTAATAGCTTCGTCAACTTCCGCGGCCAATCGGTCCTGGTCCTCGGCAATTGGTTCGGCCACTTGTTCTTCCACCTGTTCAGAATCAGATGATTCTAGGCTGACCTGTCTTAAGTTTTTGAAGCTGGGGAAGATGAGGACTGTAAGATGGTTGTCGTCTCACGCGATCGGAATATTGTCTGCCGTCGAGAACGTCGTGTAGGTTGGCTCGTACTGCAATAGAATGTGGGCTGCCCTCCCTTGTTTTTGAAGGTCTGGACGGCCGACGAACTGTAGCATGGTCTTAATGTCTGCGAGCACAACTTCGTTGTCTGAAACCAACACTTTCTTCAAGTCGCTGCCTGCATAAGCAAAACGATTTGATGAGCTTAGTTCCGAATACATACATATGTAAATAACAAAAACAAAGCAATCTTATCGGCCACCTGGTTTGCCTTTTTGCCTTGGCACAGGGTCTAGGCGATCTTCACCTTCGCCAAATTTCCAATTGCCGTGGACAACGACCATTGCGTCATCGACACGCTTGCCAGAGCTGGCAAGCGTGGTCACTAAGTGATGATCAGTATCCTTGGCTTTGAGAAAGTAGCGTCCTAGCCGGCCGGTAGATTTGGCTAGGACATAACAGTTCCGAATGGCGGGAATACCTAAATTAATTCTAAGACGCCGATTTATCTCCACAATTCCCATTATGATGCGAAAGAAGTTCACATTGGGCTGGGAAGGGATGAGACCCCAGTACCGAAGAACGGCCCTCAAAGTGGGTGGAGAGGAAAACGGACACCGCCCTCAACAATTGATAGGAAAGGAAAGACGATGGTGCCCTCATCTTCCCTCACCATATCAGTGGTGTTGTCTGCCAAAAGTGACAGATGGACGTCATCGGGGATGGAGAAATGGCGTCGAAAACTAGAGATTCGATCTGCAGAAAGGAGATCCTTCAGATGTTTTGCCATTTTGGCCAACCCAAGGATTATGGAAAACTAAAAGAAGATAAAGAAGGGGGGTAAAAAATGAAGGAGAAGAAAACTTATAGGAGATGAAGGAAAGAGCGAGAAACAAAGCGGTGCAGAAGCTGCGGAATGTAGGAGTTGCACTAGAAGGCGAGCTAGATATCTTTTAGTATTCAGAACATACATTCAAAGAGACAAATTCAAATCGCATTAAATGAAGGCAGTGTACGAAGGGGTAGGAAAGCGTTACAATGATCAAAAAACATGTACGCGTCCTGACATGCATCAAGAAGAGGAGTAACCGCCAAATTTGTGACCTCTAGACTAGAAGCCAAACACGCCGACTAATTGATGCTAGTGGGGTGTTTGGAGGGCAATTGAGGGAGTCGAATATTTTAGTGGATCAACAGGAGTGGACCAGTCCAGTCTAGAACATAACCTCTATTCGGCATTGACGCTATTCAGCTGAAGGGCTGAATAAAGTAGCTGGCATTCTTCCCAGTGAAACAAGGGCCGAATAGAAGTACATGTAAAGGATTAGGGTTGGGCCAAGCCCCAAAGCCCAAAGAGAATACTATAAATACAAGGTCTTCAGTTCTAGAAAGGTAGGTGAGAACTACTATACTTTACTTAAAATATAAGCAATTCAAAGATCAAGGACTGACTTGCCCGTCGGAGTGCTGATTCTGGCACCCCCGATCGGAGTGTTTCTTCTTTTTTCAGGTGACTAGCAGAGGATCACGAGCGTCCTCCAGGATCAGAAGAGTATTTCCAAACCACTTCCCCCACATCAATTATATATTTTTTAAATTATACATTTACCGACTAATGTTTTCGTTGCCAATACTCAAGGAATCGGCAACTAAACAGATTTAGTCGCCAAAAGCTCATTCCGAAAAATAAAATAAAATTACACCATGCTCTTGTGGAAATTCGAACCACCAACCTCCCATACCATAAACCTTATGCAACACACTATTTCCACTATGCCTCCATAACATCATACAATTATATATGCAACATATATTATTTATATAGTACTTAGCCCCGTATTAATATCAAAGTATATATAAACATAATTATTTTTTATTGAACGTAATTTATGTAAAAATAAGTTATTTAGTAGAAAAAAAAGGACACCACTTTTGGCGACTAAACAAAATTTTAGTCGCCAATTCTATATTTTTGGCTACTAATTATTTTTTAGTCGTTAAAAAAAAAATTTCTGCGCTAAAATTACCACTTTTGGCGACTAAACTTTTTTTTAGTCGCCAAAAAGCCTCACTTTCGGCTACTAAACATGTTTTTAGTCGCCGAATGCTTCACTTTTGGCTACTAATTTTTTTTTAGTCGCCAAAGGGCCTTACTTTTGGCTACTAAAATTTTTTTAGTCGCTAAAAGCCTCACTTTTGGCGACCAAATAGATTTTTAGTCGCCGAATGCCTCACTTTTGGCTACTAAATTTTTTTAGTCGCCAAAAGGCCTTACTTTTGGCTACTAAAATTGTTTTAGTCGCTAAAAGCCATATAACGGCGACCAAACACATTTTTAGTTGCCAAAACCTATACTTTTGGCTACTAAAAGATTTTAGTTGCCAAAAATCTTTACTTTTGGCTACTAATGCATTTTAGTCACCAAATGATATACTTTCAACGACGAAATGTGATTTTTTTAGTCGCCAATAGTGCTTTTTCTTGTAGTGTTGATAGTGCCACAAATAATATGTACCATAACATGAAAATGTCATTGAAAGTTTTTAGCCATGATGGTGTAGTGGCACTTGCAAGTATCTACCGTAGTACTAGTATCTACCGTGGCACGGATACAAATGGCACTTGTTCAAAATGTCACAAGACTAAAAAATGTCATTAAACCAATAGTTTTGTGGCACTTTTAAATGTCACTAAATTAAAAAAATGTTGTAGTGGGTATTAGATCTACAATTCATTCAATCATCTAAAACATGGACAATGGACAATGGACAAGGTGGTCCCGTTCACTCTTAATTGAGAGATATAAGCAAACAAGCTATAGAGAAAATTTGGAACTGGGCTAGTTAAGTCAAACTACAATAAGCATCACACTACTTTGTTCTTTCAATTTTGTTGTCGAGTGTCTATATCTTTTGTTGCTTAGCAAAATGTAATTTATTTAGATTAAAAACAACCCAATAAAAAGAAAGAAAATATCACACAAGATTCCAAGAACACAAATAAGCCACTTTCAAATGGAATGGCAAATGCTATCATTTGCTAAAATTTGAGAAGAATTGTAAAATATTTTCCAATTGACACGTCAAATGAGTTGCTATAATTTAGGGACACTGATGGTCCAACGGTTATCATCTATCTTTTATAAAAAAAAATTATATAATGGTCTTAGAGTATGACTCTCACACATATAAAAACGCGGGAGTTTGACTTTGGTAAAAATTCGATAGTATTGGTTAAGGATTTCTTTAACTTATATATAATCAGTCACCTGTTGTAACTGTTGCTTGACGACTTTCTTTCCTCATCACTTAAGAGTAGACTAGATATATACAATGTATTTGAATCACAATATGATACATCCCCTCAAATAAGAGAAGTTATTGGTTAATTTTGGGGCACCACCATGTGATACTCCAATAGTGTTGTGATAAGTGGAGGGAGTGAAGTCTAATAATTTGTGTTGGATAATTAGAAAATATGAAAGAACATAATAAATTGTGATTGGTAAAAAATTTAGCCACATAGTGTCCTCCAATCAATCAATAATTTTTCCTAAAATAGTGCCCATAATATAAGCTCTAATGAGGTGAAAGAAAAAATAAATGTTTGATATCAGATACATTTAGGGGTTGGGTAACAGTTTATCCGATCTGAAAAAACCGCTCAACCCGCCCAACCCGTATATAAATGGCTGATTTTGCAAATACAATGCCGGCGGATGAGGCTTGAAATATGGCATGTTTGCATGTTGCTGGCAAGTTGTAAGTTTAAACCGCACCCTCAAGAACCCGCCCGCATTTTTTTCTCCCCCTCCCCTTAATTGTTAATTTCATTCCTATATCCCATCTATATATTTTTTCCCAAAACAAAACACCTTTTATTCTTTGAACTTATGCCTCGTTTGGCAAGTTAACATTTTAAGCAAAAAGCCAAAAAGTTACTAAAAAAGTCAAAAATCCTATAACTTATGCCAAAAAAATCAAAGATTCTCTTTTCTCTCTATTTTTTGCACTTCTTTTCGTAAAAAGTCAAAAAGTCACCCCAAAAATACTAATTTTTTTACCTCATATTTTAGCCAAAAAGCCAAAAAGTTACTAAAATGGAATGTTCCCAAACGAGACCGCATTACATTTTCTAATAGTATTATATCAACTGAAACTGAATAAATACTAATCATATTATTATTGTTACATAACTGAACTTATCTCGGATGAAATGTGATTTGAAATTTTAAATTCCTTAATGAATATGGTGTTCTAGTTTAGGATTTTGAAATATGTGCTTGTGTTAATTTATGATTTGATTCAAGATTTTGAATGATTTGTTTGTGTTATGAATTGATTTTGTTATGCTTTAATTTTATTAGTTTTAATTCATTAATTATTGATGTCGGAGCATTTTAGAAAATAGGGAGAAAATGGTACAAAATAAATATTTACAAAATGAAAAAAAAAATGAGGCTCAAAAAGAAATTTTTGAACAAAAAAGTCTAATCCGCAAACTGTCTGCAACCGTCTGCACATCCGCGAATCCTATCCGCACAAACCGCAAACCGCACTATGGGTGGTTGCGGGTTGTCCTTTCCCCAAACCGCATAGATGCGGGCTGGTCTAAATCGATCCGCAAACCGTTCAATCCGAATTGCGAACACTCTAGATACATTGATGAGTGTGTGAAAACTCGCTCTTCATAAAGAGAGGGGAAAAAAAAAAAAAAGAGATGTTTTTTTTTTTCTTAATAATTTTATTTGTGCTGCTGTTTCCCAAGCCTAACTTGCCTGCCTTATCATAATGGATGAGGAACAATATGTTTGATGGTGATCCAATCTGAATTTAATCCTAGCATATAGCAGAGAGAATGGAATAAAACACCTGTGGAACAATGATATGTTGGATGGAGATCCAATTTGAATTTAATAGTAGTCTAAAGCGGTGAGAATGGAATAAAACACCACCAAGACACAAATTTCATTGCTCAATATCAAAATAAGAGCAACACACATCAATATTAATAAACATAGCAAAAAACAAAATTCATAAGAGTTTTTGACAAACTTCATAATTCAAACAAGCACTATTTACATATTTCTTTTGACAAACTATAAGATTCCATGTAGAACTTTAGAAAGAGCGTTGAAGTGTTCACAAGTAATAAGCCATAACAATTTAATGATAGAAAAGTTCATAGTTTGAAAACTCTGTTATACTCTGTTTTGACATAAACTCTCTGTTTGGGCTTTCAATCTTCAATGCAGAGGATGGTGGTAGTGAGGATGGTGGTTGTTAGGGAGGTAAGACAAATTGAAAAAACTGACCAAATCAATTGAACCAAATTGAACCGGTCAATTTGGTTGGTATTTTAATATGAATCGGTCTGTTCAGTTTTGAAAATTATTATTTTTTATTTTCAATTCGGTATCGGATTTGACATATTGTACAGTGATATTCATTGAAACCGATGATAGATGTTTACATATAATAAAATTATTGTTTTAATTTTTGGTTTTATTTTGATGTTAAGACTTTGGTTCTTAAATTATATTTTATTAATTCTAATTTAGTAAAAGCTTCAAGCATTAGTATTTATTAATTTTTTGTTTGTATTTTTGTGAATAATTAGATTGGATATGATTAAAATTATGTACAAATGGTTGATTTGATATTTTTATATAAATTATTTATTATACTACAAATTTAAGAAACGACTCATTTTGAAAGTACTTAAATCGATTAAATCACATTGAGCTGAACTATTTGAATTGGTGTGGTTTGGTAAAAAATTTGGTTTGTATCGATTTTTAACATAATAAAACTAACATTATCAGTTTAATATAAAATTTCACTTAAATACCGACTGTTTCGAACCGATTATATCTATAGTGGTAGCGAAAGGACAGAAGAGAGAGAGAGAGAGAGAGGAGCGTTTGCGAAGAGAAGAGAGGAGAGAGAAAGGAACATGTGTCATTTTTTGTCCACGTCATTAGGAGTTTATTGAGGTCTCAAATTGGAAAAGTTATTGGTTGGTTTTCGATATCACTGTGTAGTGTTCCAATAAGATTGTAATTAGTGGAGAAGGTAGGATTCGTGAATTTGTGTTAGATGATTAAAGAATATAAGAGAACATGATGAATTATGATTGATGAAAGATATAGCTACGTGACGCCCCTGGAGCAATAAATAATTTTTGCTCAAATTGGAGCTCTAAAGCATTTTTTATTTGAATTATCAAACAAAAAAATAAGGGTTAATTGCATTAACAGTATCTGTAGTTTGTGATTTATGTTTTCAATAGTCATATATTTGATCTTGAATTTTAAATTTTATTATAAATAAAGACAATCAAATATGTTTTATTTGCAAACGATTCATTTCAAGAGTAAAATCGTCGTACAACTTATTTTATATTAGTTAACTTTTAAGTTGTTTGAAATGTAATGACATTTTTCTTTAATGAATAATGTTGGTACTTTCTTAGTTATAAAGTTCTATTTTGTTTGGCTTTAAGAATCTATTTTTAGAAAAAAAAATTTCTAAGAAACTAAAAATTTAAAATGCATCGTTTTTATGTAATTTTATCTTTTGGGAAGGTAGAAATAATTTTTTAAAATATTTTTTTTTGTTATTTATTTTTGTTAAATTAATTTTTATTTTTTCAAAAGTCAAATATGGCGACAAATTTAATATCATTATTAAACCAATCTATTAAATCAAAAAATTCAAAATTAAAAAAATAAAAGTGTAAAAAATTATCATTTTTATATAATTTTATCTTTGATAGGTAGAAATAATTTTTATAAATTCAAAAATAATTTTTGACATTTATTTTTGTCAAACTAATTTAAATTTTATCAAATTGACGATTTTGTCCTTAAAATAGAATAATAATGCCCTTAATTGTCCTTATTTGAAACGAGATTTAGTGGTGTTTTGGGAAATTGGTAAAAAGCTGACTTTTGACGTTTTAGTCAAAAAAGTTAGCTTTTTGAGTAGTGACTTGGATAAAAAAGTTAGCTTTTTGCTAGCTTCCCAAATTAAAATTCAAAATCAAATATATCATAATTAAAAAGTCAAAGATTAAAGTGATACAAGTCACAAATTATAAGAATTGTTAATGTAATTCACCTAAAAAATAATATAATAAAAATAATACCAAACTTGGTGTCATATTTGGCACGAGGATTGACATAGTTACAAATTTTGAACGTAAAATATTATTTCATCTGAATGATATAATAGTGTTATTTATATAATTAAAAATATTTCAATAGGCAATTTATTTTAAAGTAATAGGCTTAAGACCTAACCAAGTGTGATTATGAACTCCTTTCCATGGAGTTGTGATCTTCATCGAATCACTTGAATTGGTGGCTTTAAAGAGCTTAATCTATAACCAAAAATTTCAAGAATTAGAAACACATAATTCATATGACAGATTTCATCTTTTTGTAAGTCTCGCATGAAAAATAATTATGTTTGATTTTGTGTACAAAATTGTTATTTTGTAAATTGGGCACGGGAAGTGAAACTATTACTAAGGCCTCGTTTGGCAAGTAATTATTTTAGTTTAAAAGTCAAAAAATTATTAAAAAAATCAAAAAGCATATAATCTATTTCAAAAAGTCAAAAATTTTATTTTTTCTCTACTTTTTGTATATCTTTTCGTAAAAAGTCAAAAAGTCATCATAAACATACTAATTTTTTTACCTTATATTTTAGTCAAAAAATTAAAAAATTACTAAAATAACATGTTCCCAAACGAGGCCTAAGTCAACATCAGCTATGACGGAGAATTGCTGGCCTTACAATGATGGCTCTCTTTTTACATTGTCCAAAACATCATTATTTGGAAACAAAATTAGATGCATTCATCAAATGGTTCGTGAAGAATTCTTAGATGACTTTGTTTTAAGATATCATAATTTAAAGGACTCTCTAGTGCGTGTTTGGTAGAAAGGAAAGGAAGAGTTATAATATACTTCCTTTGTTTTACTTGTAATTCATTCTCTATTATTTCTAAATCTTGAAGAGTTATAATAGCCAAAAAAAGGCCACAAAACCACTTCCCAAACGGTGCCTTTGGCACCGTTTGTTCTCTCTCTCTCTCTCTCTCTCTATTTTTAAGAAAAAAACAATTCCTTAAAGCATATTCTCTCTCTCTTTTTATTTTTAAGGACACTCATTAATAAATTTAATTATGAATTTTTTTTTACTCAAAAATTCACACTCTAAAATAATTTGTCGGACAATTTGATTCATTTTTATATTTTTAGTTGTGTAGTTTATTCTGTATTTCATTCTTTAATAAAAAAATTGGTTTGTCATTTCTATTTAATTCATTTTATATATTTTTCTTGTATTTTTATAGAAAATGCCAGCATTCCTACGAAGTTGGGGGAAAATATCTCTATTTATACAAGTAGGGGAATCCCTAACCACGAACACTATATATCAATAGGACTATCAAATGCTATTAACCAAGGTCATCAACTTTAGCCATTAGGGCTAGAATTACAAACGTTGAAAATCTATGACCATTAATATGGTTATCAACTCCATTATCAAAATATTAGAGTTAAAAAAACTTACATTTCTTATGTACTTAATATATACAAATAAATATGTATATACTGATATTTGAATAACCTAACTAGATGAGTTATAAAATGGATACTAATATAGAATTACAACCCGATCTAAGTCCAATACAAGTCCAAGTCCAAATCCAAGACCAAGACCAAACTCAACATATGCACAAGTACGAGCCTAGGCCCAATCCAAATCAAGATTAATCCCAAATCTAAGCCCAACTTTATTGATACCTACTTTATGAGACAATTTTCATTCATAATTCAATGGTTTCGGCTCATGAGTTTTGTATTGCTATTTTCTCACTTAAGAAAATAAAAAACTATTCAGATCCACCGCAATCAGCAATTGAGTTGCACTTTAATTTCGAATTAAAATTATATATATAAAAAAAACCATTATCTTACAGCTGATATAGTATTAGTTTTGAGTTCATAGCTAGTATTCAACAAATCCCACTCTACTTGGGGGATCTACTCACCAGTCAAAAATTTTTGGCAAATGCAAAACAAGATACAGTTTTTTTTTTTTTTTTTTTTCCAGAGGAAATTACACATAATAAATGATGAGAACTCATAAACTCGAACTTACCAATAAGATTCATCCTAATGTGTGCATATCTCACTTCTTCCCACCACCAGAAACGTTTTTTTTTTTTTTTGGAACTACGCCACCAGAAACATTGAACTTGAACAATATGACATCTCCGTCTTGGACCACGTATGCTTTTCCCTTGTCTGTACTTCCCCGCAGCCTATGCAAGAAAAACAAAATTAAGCCAAAAAACTAAAAAAGAATCCAAAAGGGTTGGACCAATTGAAGAAGTAATAGACAAGACGGGGTTATTTGAGGTGTTTTAAATAAGTATATTTTTTATTTTTTTTTGGACTAAAAAGTTGAGAGAAAAAATATGGATGTTTGGGTTAACTTTTTGACTTTTTATGGAAAAATATGTATTAAAAAATTATATAAATTAGTGTGTAGAGAAAAATTAAGATTGAGAGTTGTGCTGTTGTAATTTTTGATTTTTGATGAATAGTGATAACTTTTTAACTTTTTGAGTAATTTTTTTGACTTTTTTAACACTTCCCAAACTTGGCCTAAAGGAATTGAAAATGAATTAATGAAGGTATAATAGTACTAATGAAGCTGGCTCATTTTTTTTCGGTCTTTTTTCTTTTTTAATGAACTTCTTTTTAAAATTATATCAAATTTTTGTACTTCTTAAGACGGTCTATTGACAAAACCACCCTGAAAAAAAAAATAAATAAATAAAAAATAAAAAAGAAGAAGCCAAAAGAAAAGCCTCTAAAAATTGATTTATTTTTCTCTTTATTGAACTTTTTCAAAAAAATAATTTTTAGGATTGTGGAAGTAACTATTTTGACCCCAAGTTTAAAAAGAAAAAAGAAAAAGGGTTAAATAGCTAAATCTGCAAATCCATGGTCGAACAAATGGCGTAGCTCATTAAAAATGTAATCAATATTTTGTTAGAATAATCTTTTGTGTACAATAAATAAATTAAAATAAAATTAATAAAATAACTTACAGAATTTATTAATCAAACCGAATGAAAAAATAAAAGATCAAGTCGAGTGTGTGACACTTTATCCTTAAAACAGATTCGCCTCGCTACGGTAGTTACGGTTATGTAGCGTCTATCTCCTAGGATATAATGATCTTCACAAATTTGTAGTAACACTCCAAATAAATTTGTCTGGCAAACTAGAACCTTGTGTTCTATACTCTCTTTAATTTTCTTAAAAATTAATATGAAGAATTTATGCAAATAGAGCAAGAAAATGAGGAGAACATAATTTTTCTGGATGATTTTCAGACTGATTTTGGATCCCCAGACTGTTGAAAATGGTCTGAATTTATAGGCAATCCAAACTGACCCGAACAGGTGCTAAAAGGAAGTGAACAGGTGTGAAACTGTTTTGAACAGATATGATTCAAAATTCAAACAGATCTGCAACTGCAACAGTTATAAAACTGTCCAGAACTGCTGGCAATTTTATTTTTCAATTTCTTTGAAACTCAGCAGTAATAAACCTGTCTAGAAAATCTGAACAGGTATGAAAACTGCCGAACATATGCAGTTCAACAGATCTAGTCACAGTTGAACCTGTGAACTGCAATTTGAATATGTTCAAATCTGCCTGGGCAGATTTGAATCTGTCTAGGTTCCAACATATTCGAAAAACTGTTTGAATGGTTTGATATATTTGAAAAATTGGACTGAAGAAGTAAAAAATGGACAGAAAAATTAAATTCATAAATGAATTAATTTCGATAAGTTTTTTGGAAAAAGTCCAAATAAATTTTCTTCAAAAAAATTAATATTAAAACCGACACCGACCCACTACTTACACTCGCGCCTGGCACGGCTCGGCTCAGTCGGACAAACGGCGGCGACGGCGCGCGCGCGCGTGTTGTGGTTTGCGCTAAGGTTCACTTTGTTCATAACACTTCCCTTTTACAACTTGGGGTGCCCTTTGGGGCCCAACCCAAGTGTTGTAATTTAGAGCTTATATACTCAACAAAGCTCTCTTAAAGTTTTAATGTGGAACAACCCATTTCAAGGAAACCCACATTTAATTCTTTAAATGTCCATTCCACGAACCCGAAAACGACGTCAAGTTCCCATTCACTCATAAATGGTTTTGACGAACTATCTTCACCATGTGACTTGCTATGCGGCAAGGAACACGTCACTTTTTCGGACCCACCCTAAAAGACGTTTAGGGCCCACTCAAAATTGGGCTCAAAGCTAGCCCAATAAGCCTATAAACCATTATTTCCAACAATCCCACACATGAATGAAATTTGACGGAGAGAAAATGCAATAACATGATCTAATAACAGAGAGTACAGAAATTGGAAATATTCTGCAAAGGATAGGTAGCTTTTGGCTTTGAACATTTTCTTGTGAGACACTATCGGAATTACTAGCTAACCCGTGAACATGATGCCTTGAATTGTTCAGCCGTTTGTGTAAACCAAGATAATAAAACTCATACAGTGTATCCCCAGACAAAGTTTAGTTCTCACTATTGTGTTCATTTTGGCCCCAAATAACCTGATTTTTTATGAGTGCTCTAGAGAATTGTAACCTTTCACAAATCTCATAGAACCGGCCCAGTTCACACTCATATAGGTGATTCTTATGAAGAGTATCCTACCATACTCCACTAGGTTTACCTAGATATAAGAATCATTAAAATTTTACTTAACCTAAAACACTGCAGACATCACTATTTCATCATAGAAATGGGTAGGAGTTAGACTCCCCAGTGATCCTTTTGAGTCATACACAACTCGGTTGTCCCTTTGAACCTAGATCTTGGGATTTCCAATAAACTATGATGGGTTTTTGTTGTGGTAACTTTTATTTAATAGGCTTAAGTCCTATTCCTCTCAATGAATTCTCAACTAACTCTCTTGCTAATCCTTTGGTTAGTGGATTCGCTATATTATCTTTAGACTTCACATATTCAATGGAAGTAATTCCATTAGAGAGTAGTTGTCTCACGGTGTTATGTCGACGACGAATGTGTCGTGACTTACCGTTATACATATGACTCTGTGCTCTACCTATTGCTGATTGACTATCGCAATGTATGCATATAGCAAGCACCGGTTTTTGCCACATTGGAATATTTTCAAGGAAGTGGCGAAGCCATTCTGCTTCTTCCCCAGCTTTGTCTAAAATTATGAATTTAGATTCCATAGTAGACCTAGCAATGCAAGTTTGTTTGGAAGATTTCCAAGATACAGCCGCTCCACCAAGAGTAAAGACATGCCCACTGGTGGACTTTGAGTCTTTAATATCCGATATCCACTTTGCATCACAGTAACCTTTAAGTACTACTGGATATCTAATATAATTCAGCCCAATGTTATGAGTAAATCGAAGATATCTTAGAACCCTTATGATTACTTTCCAGTGTTCTACTCTTGGCTTACTCGTATATCTACTTAATTTACTTATTACATAAGCTATATTTGGGCGACTGCAGTTCATCAAGTACATTAAGCTTATAATAATTTGGGCATACTCTAATTGAGAAATACTTTCCTATACATTCTTAGATAGAAACAAATTAACATCTACAGGTGTTCTAGCAAGATGATCATCATCTTTGCTGAATTTGTCAAGTATTTTCTCAATGTAATGAGATTGTGAGAAAGCATAACCTTATGAAGTTTTCGTAATTTTCATACCAAGAATTACATCAGCAATGCCCATGTCCTTCATGCCAAAATGTGTACTCAACATTTTCTTGGTAGTTTTAATCATATCATTATTACTACCTATGATGAGTATATTATCTACATAAAGACATACAATGACATAACTTTTTTCTATGTTTTTAATATAAACACATTTGTTACACTCATTAATTTTGAATTCATTTGACATCACTGCCTTGTCAAATTTCTCATGCCATTGCTTTGGTGCTTGTTTTAAACCATATAATGATTTAACTAATTTACATACTTTCTTTTCATTTCCTGGAACTGAAAAACCTTCTGGTTGTTCCATGTAAATTTCTTCATCTAACTCACCATTTAAGAAAGCGGTTTTCACATCCATTTGATGAATTTCTAGATTGTATAGAGATGCAATGGCAATTAGCATTCTAATGGATGTTATTCTAGTAACCGGTGAGTATGTGTCAAAGTAATCAAGACCTTCCTTTTGTTTAAAACCTTTGACCACAAGTCTTGCCTTGTATTTTTCAATTGATCTATCCACTTTCATTTTTCTTTTGAAAATCCACTTGTACCTAAGAGGTTTACAACTTGGTGGCAAATCCACTAATTCCCAAGTGTGATTTTGCAAGATGGATTCAACTTCATTGTTGACATAAAGGAGCCTCAAGATTGGACATAGCTTCTTTAAAAGTTAAAGGCTCATTTTCTAACAAAATTGTTAGAAAATCTAGACCAAAAGATTTTGAGGTTCTAGCACGTTTACTATGCCTAAGTTCCTCTTCATCAATTTCATCTTGATCTTGTTCTTGATCATTACTAGTAATATCATCAAAAGATCTTTTATTATTATCAGTCTCTTGTCCAATCTTATTCGAAAACACATGTTCAAAGAAAGATGCATTCCAAGATTCAATAATAGTATTTACATGCATTTCGAAATGTTCTGATTTATGAATCAAAAACCGATATGTATTACTATTCTTGGTATAACCAATGAAAATGCAATCAATGGTTTTAGAACCTGTTTTAGTCTTTTTAGGACTAAGAATAGCCACTTTAACCAAACACTCCCACACTTTTAAGAATTTGTAGGATGGTACTCTCCCATGTCACATTTCATAAGGTGTTTGATTCATTTTCTTTTAGGATATTTTATTTAAAATATAATTTACAGAAAGTATTGCTTCCCCCCACAAGTTCTGAGGTAATCCAGAACTTATTAACATGGCATTCATCATTTTTTTTAAAGTCCTATTTTTTTCTTTCAGCAATTCCATTTTGCTGAGGTGAGTAAGGAGCGGTGGTTTGATGAATTATTCCATATTCTTTACAAAATTCACCAAAATATGATTCATATTCACCACCTCTATCACTTCTAAGTTTCTTGATTTTTTTACCAAGTTGATTTTCAACTTCATTCTTATATTGAATGAAAGTTTCCAAAGCTTCATCATTGGTTCAAATTAAATAAACATCACCATATCTAGTATAATCATCTATAAAAGTGATAAAATACTTTTTCCCACCGCTTGTTTGAATTGATTTAAAATCATAAATGTCACTATGAATTAATTCAAGTGGTTCTGAACTTCTTTCAATTGAATGAAAATTAGTTTTGGATAATTTTGCTTCAACGCAAATTTCACATTTATGATTTGAATCAATGTCAAATTTAGGTAAACATTCCATATTAATGAATTTACACAAAGATCCATAATTAACATGTCCAAGTCTGCCATGCCATAAATTTGAAGACTCAAGCAAGTAAGAAGAAGATGTATTTTTATTAATAACTGAGGGTACAACGATCATTACATTCATTTTGAAAAGGCCATCAGACATGTAACCTTTTCCTACATACATCTCATTCTTAGTAAGTACAATTTTATCACTCTCAAATACTAGCCTAAACCCATTCTTACTCAATAAAGATCCGAAAACAAGATTCTTGCGAATGTCCGGTACATGCAGCATATTGTTGAGAGTGAATTCCTTTCCAGATGTCTTCTTAAGTACAATCTTTCCTTGTCCTTCAACTTTGGAGGTTAAGGAGTTACCCATAAAAAGTTATTCACCATTGTCCACAGTAGAATAAGATGTGAACATCTTTTTGTCGGCACAAATATGGCGAGTAGCACTAGTGTCCACCCACAATTCTTTAGGATTTCCGACAAGATTTGCCTCGGAAATAACTGCAGAAAGATTGATGTCATCTATACCATTGGAAATATTGTCCACTTTCGGTCATATAGGCTTCAGCAGGCTTCTTGCTTGTTCTTCTTTTGCTTTTGCCTTTGCTATGGCAATCTTTGGCCCGATGTCCCTCTTTGTCACAGATGTAACATTTGCCATTAAACTTGTACTTTTTAGTTTCCCCTCCTTTAGAGCCTTGTGATGAACTTTCTCCAGAAGACTTCTGTTTCTTGGTTTTTGAAGCATGTTCCACCACGTTTGCCTTAGACTCCATAGGATGCTTACCAGCCCGCTTTTCAGAATTGTGGTTGTCTTCCTCAATCCTCAAACGCACAATTAATTCTTCTAAAGACATTTCTTTGCGCTTGTGTTTGAGGTAGTTCTTTAAATCCTTCCAGCCTTGTGCTAATTTCTTAATTAAGGCTGCAACTTGGAAGGATTCACTAAGAGACATGCCTTCTACGTAAATGTCATGCAGAATGAGTTGGAGATCTTGAACTTGGCTGATCACAGTTTTAGAATCAACCATTACAAAGTCTAAGAATTTGCCAACTACAAATTTCTTTAAGTCGGCATCTTCCATTTTGTATTTTTTTTTCCAAAGACTTCCAAAGTTCCTTTGCTGTTTTGATAGGACTATAGACGTTGTATAATGTGTTGTCAAGTCCATTCAAGATGTAGTTCCGGCAAAGGAAATCAGCATGTTTCCAAGCATCGACCGCAGTAACCACTTGCCGGTCAGTTTCATCCTCTTTCAAAATAGGAGCATCCTCACCGAGAAAACAAGCCAGGTTCAGAGTTGTAAGATAGAACAACATTTTCTGTTGCCATCTTTTAAAATCAGTTCCAGAGAACTTCTCTAGTTTCTCACCGTGATTTACCGGTACTGTCACAACAGGAGAGGGGATTGGCGTAATCGCATCCACCACACTAGTATTTGTTTAAGTATTTGTTTCAGTAGCCATGAATTCTAAATTATACACAAAATTATAATTAGAATTTATACTATACAGAAAATTAATCCAAATTCACAAAATTAAATTTTGTAAAAATAAAAAAAACAAGAATGTAACTTTTATTTTTTAATTAATTTGAAAATAAAATAAAATTTTATTTAACCAAATTAATTCCACACAGAAAAATAAATTTCAGTAACATTTCAATAATTAAAAAAAAATGAATTTATTTTTAATTAATGAACACTCAGAAATTATTGAAAAAAATCAAAATTAATTTCTGACAAACTTCACAAACAAATATTCTGAATTGTTAATGACACTAGTATATTACTACTAGTTATCAAAGAAAATAAACAGTATATTATTACTATCTGTCAAACAGTATATTACTACTATTTGTTTTCCCACCAGAATATTATTTTGTAAAATCACAGAAAATAATTTCTGTAAGAAGAAGAAAGAAAAAAGGAAATAAACAAAAAATTCTGTAAACAGAATAATTCGAATCTGTTTTAAGATTGTTGAAACAATCTTCTGTGTACAATAAATAAATTGAAATAAAATCAATAAAATAAAATAAAATAACTTACAGAATTTATTAATCAAACTGAATGAAAAAATAAAAGACCAAGTCGAGTGTGTGACACTTTATCTTTAAAATAGATTCGTCTCGCTACGGTGTTTACGGTTATGTGGCATCTATCTCCCAGAATACAATGATTTTCACAAATTTGTAGTAACACTCCAATCAAATTTGTCCGGCAAACTAGAACCTTGTGTTCTATACTTTCTTTAATTTTCCTAAAAATTAATATGAAGAATTTATGCAAATAGAGCACGAAAATGAGGAGAACATAAATTTCTGGATGATTTTCAAAATGATTTCGGATCTCCAAGACTGCTGGAAATGGTCTGAATTTATAGGCAATCCAAACTGACCCGAACAGGTACGAAAAGGACGTAAATAGACGTGAAACTGTTTTGAACATATATGATTCAAAATTCAAACAGATCTGCAACTCCAACAGTTATAAAACTATCCAGATCTGCAACTCCAACAGTTATAAAACTGTCCAGAACTGCTGGCAGTTTTATTTTCCAATATGTTTGAAACTCAGCAGTAATAAACTTGTCCAGAAAATCTGAACAGGTATGAAAATTGCCGAACAAATGCAGTTTAATAGATCTAGTCACAGTTGAACTTGTGAACTGCAGTTTGAATCTATTCAAATTTGCCTGAGTAGATTTGAATCTGTCTAGGTTCCAACAGATCTGAAAAACTGTTTGAATGGTTTGATCTGTTTGAAAAATTGGACTGAAGAAGTAAAAAATGGACAGAAAAATTAAATTCATGAATTAATTAATTTCGATAAGTTTTTTGGAAAAAGTTCAAATAAATTTTCTCCAACAAATTAATATTAGAACCGACCCGACCCAGGCCCGGCTCGGCCAGGTAGACCGCGGACAGCGCGCGTGTGTGGTGGTTTGTGCTAAGGTTCATTTTATCCATAACTCTTTCTTTTTACAAACTTGGGGTGCCCCTTGGGACCCAACCCAAGTGTTGTAATCTAGAGCTTGTATACTCAATAAAGCTCTCTTAAAGTTTCAATGTGGGACAATTTATTTCAAGGAAACCCATATTTAATTCTTTAAATGTCCATTCCACGAACCCGAAAAATGACGTCAAGTTCCTATTCACTCATAAATGGTTTTGACGAACCGTCTTCACTGTGTAACTTGCTATACGGCAAGGAATACGTTACTTTTTCGGACCGACCCCAAAAGACGTTTAGGGCTCACTCAAAATTGAGCTCAAAGTTAGCCCAATAAGCCTATAAACCATTATTTCCAACATATTTTAGGGAAGTTCATTGAATTAAAGCATATACCTTAACAGGTGGTTCACTGCCAAGTTCCTTTAGATCTTCAAATTTCATCACCTGGTTATCATCACAAATTCAAAGTTAGCACTTTCTAGCAGTTCCACTGTCCAACAATATTATTTGGTGTTTTTAAGATGATAACAAGGAATTCATTTTTTAAAAAGAAAAAATCACCACCGGATTATGCACTGTGAAGCATTTTAAGGATAGCAATATATTACAATCAGGTTGATTTGATTCCATGGAAAGTTTTTCAAGTAGCTCATTGGTAAATATATTATGTAAACATATTGGAAGATTTTCCTAGATGTCAATTCTGAATCCTCATAAATAAACAACAGAAAGTAAAGAATAAAATAAAATAAAATAAAAATCAATGAACTGTCAATGTAACTTCTTAAAATATTATGAAAGAGAAAAAAAAATAAGACAACAAACTATAGACAGTTGAAAATAGGGAAAAAATGGTTCAAGGAATTACCTCAGCACAGATGAACCCTTTCTCAAAATCAGTATGAATAGTCCCAGTAGCCTGAGGAGCCTTTGTCTGCCGTTGAATTTGCCAACATTTCACCTGCAAAAAAAAAAAAAAAAAAAAAAAAAGAAGAAGAAGAAGAAGAAGAAGAAGTTAAAATGGTCACAATCATTTAGTTATAAAATCATGAAAATAATGTGTTAATATCCATGCAAGTGCAAGAAGCATTATCAGTATAAAAAAAAATCCCAGACCAAATATGGTGCTTTTGTCAAAAATAAGTCACCCAAGATAGATAAAGGATACATGGGCAAGTAGAGAAAAGTTGTACAAGGACAACTAAGATTGTGATTGGATCATGAATTTAAGTAGGGATTTGCAGAAGGAAACGAAAAGAGAAGGGAAAAGTGAAAAAAAAAAAAAAAGAAAAACAAGAAGAAGAAGAAGAAACTAATATTTCATTCACTTTTCCTTCCCTTCCTAATGCAAGATCGACTAGAGTTGATTTAGACAGTTACAACTTAGCACTCTCTCTATACTCTCTTTTCTCTTATTATAAAGTGAAAACAAAAGGTTAATATTTATATAACAAAAACAACAAAAACAAAATTATAAATTTGATCGTATATCGAACTTGAAGATGATTAATGAAAAAAAAACACAACTACCCCTATAAGAAATCGATTCTGTTTCGCACATACATACGCCCATATATATGTGTGTGTGCATAGACAGGATAGTTTTAATAATATTTAGCATCACAATTTTCTCAACATGGATTCCAACGATAATCACTAGTAAGGAAAGAAAAAACAGAAAATTTGAAAAACAAATAAAGCAAGTATATTTAGAATGTCACTTCTCTGTCACGTTCTAACCAATTTAAGGGTACAATGATGATTGAAAATTATAAACCAAGGGATAATTATTTTCATCTTGTGAATTTAATCTGTAAGGCTTCAAGAAATAGCCCATCACTATCCCACTTGTTCTTTGCTGATGATTTGATCCTTTTTGCTTAAGCTACTCCACCTAATTGTGAAATCATTATGGATACCCTCTTTGAGTTCTGTGATATGTCTGGTCAGAAAGTTAATCTTCTTAAATCCAAACTCTTTGTTTCCCCTAATGTTCCTAGAAACCTTGCCAAAGCTCTTAGCTTTCAAAGTGGCATTCCTCTAACTCATAACCTTGGCAAATATCTTGGCTCCCTCTTACTTCATTAGAGAGTCACCAGAAACTTGTTCACTGAAATCCTTGATAAGATGAAAGCTAAACTCTCAGGTTGGAAAGTTAGAACCCTTAGTTTAGCTGGTAGAGCAACCCTCATTCAAGCTATGACTTCTACCATACCCACTCATACCATGCAAACCATGGAACTCCCTAGAAAACTTTGTGATGACATTGACAGAATTAATAGAAATTTCTTGTGGGGTGACACTGACACCTAGAAAAAAGTTCATTTGGTTAATTGGGACAATGTGTGCCAGAGTAAGGCTGAGGGTGGTCTTGGTATCAAAAAATCTAGAGATCAAAATACTACCCTTCTAACCAAACTTGGATGGAAAATTTTCGGTGACAAACAAAAACTTTGGTGTAAAGTTCTTCACACCAAGTATTTGAAATATCATACTCTTTACACTTGGCCTATGAAAAAGAATTCTTCTTATTATTGGAGAAGCATTTGTAAGATCAGACACATCCTCAGAAAGGGTGTCAAATGGATAGTCAGGGATGGGAAAAACATATCCCTGTGGAATGATTGGTGATGTGGCTCTCAACCTCTCTCTCAACAGAATAATATCTATCAAGGTGACGACTCTGTTAAGGTCAGTTCCATTTTAGATGAAGAAAGCAATTGGGACACTGCTACTCTATCCACTCGTGTTCCCCACCAAGATCTTAATGAGATTCTCAAACTCTATAGGACTAGATATGTTACTTTCACTGATACACGTGCTTTGGCCCCTTCTAATTCTGGTAACTTTACTTCAGTCTCTACTTTTCATTTCATTACTCACTCTAAGCTAGGTAACAGGGACTAGAAATGGATCGGGAGAATTCAAATCCCCCAAAAGCTGAAATTTTTCCTCTGGTTGATATTAAAGGATAGATTGTTGACAAACCAGTTAAGACTGGTAAGACAATTAACTCCAACTGATGACTGTCCCAGGTGTGGTCAACACAGTGAAAACATGTCACATTTGCTTAGAGATTGTGCTACCTCTAAAGACATTTGGACTAACATTTAGACCCTTACTTGGTGTGAAAAAGGACAGAAACTGCCTCTAACTGAATAGGTTATCCTGAACATAAAAAACAAAAATCATTTTTATGGGAAAAAATGGTACCTTGTTTTCATTGTTACACTTTGGAAAATTTGAAAAGACCACAATAAATTGGTTTTTGATAATCTTTCCAACCCACTTTAGATCAATCTCAAGAACATCTACCTATATGTTCAATAGATTGAGGAGGCTTTTCTCTCCCTTCTTTCCACACCCCCTGTAGCACCTAAACTAATTCATTGGTGTTGCCCAACTGCTGGTAAGCTTAAACTCAATACTGATGGATGCTCAAAAGGAGATCTAGGGCAGGCAAGCTATGGAGGATTACTGCGAGATGAAGCTGGTACTTAGATATGGGGCCACTATGGCAAGCTAGGCCATTGCTCAAGTCTAGAGGTAGAGATATGGGCTATCTATCGAGGACTCACCATACTCTTCCAAAAAGGCATTGGAGACATCCAAATAGAATCTGACTCTGAATAGGATATCAATCAAATCCTACATGGACGAACTCAATACTTTCCTTATAAAGCCCACATTGAAGATGCTAGATTCCTGCTAAGGTGGAGTAACAGCTCTCTTGGACACACCCTATGTAAGAGAAACAGAGTTGCTGATCTTCTAGCCAACATTGGAGTAGCTCAAAATGAGGATGTTGTATTTCTTGATAATTCTCCAGCTGAAGTTGTAGTTTTCCTTATTGATAACATGATTGGAGTTAGCTTTGTGAGGGACTAGCCTTCTGTTTGTTGTAACTTTAACTCCTTTAACTCCTTAACTTTTGTTCTTTACTTTTCATATGAATCTGAAAAAAAAAAAATAATAATTATGAAAACATAATGGGATAAGCCAATTCTGTGGGTTTTTTTTTTAAAACTTGTTTCTACCCTAGAAATGACAAACTCAAAACTTTGCTGGAAAATTACTTTCATATATTGCCTTTGTTTGTGTAGACACCCTATTTTTGACTATCCTCAAGACTCAGTTGTGCTTGTAGGTACATCCAGACACAAGTTCGATTGCTTGTCAGGCATTCGACTTTTGCTGCGGAACTTCACAGGTTCGAGCTTTCCAGACCCTATATCCTTTCTGCCCCATTCTTGGACCATGACTTGGTCCTTTTAGAATGTGTTTCTTGGTGCATTGCCGGCCCCCTTTTGGACTTGCCGGCCCCCACTTTGTTGCTGCCGGCCATCAATGAGACACTGCCAGCCATCCCTAATGGCCGGCAGCACCCCTGTCTCAGCAGGTTTCACTCCAGATCTTTTGAGCCAGCTGGAATCCTTTTATCTACCATACACGTGTATGGAGGGATGAAGCTCTTGCCAAGCTTCTTGAAGAAGCTTTGCACTGCTTTTCTTCTATATAAGGAGAGAGCCTCTCTCCTTAGCAGGGGGTCAGCATTTTGAGAAGAAATATCTCTCTCTCTCTCTCTCTCTCTATTGTTGTTGATTTGTGCGTTGAAGTCCATTTTCCTTGCACTTTTACACTACAACACTTAGAGATACACCACCATCTTTGGATTGAGGTTCTTGGGAGGACTTCATAAGCTCTGAAAGTGAGGTTTTACCCCCTGAAGTAGCTGGTGTCGAAGTAGATCTTCAAGGGTGAGTTCTTTCCCTTTTTAGCACTTTTTTTTACCTCATTTTGGTCATCCTTGCATATAGTTTTAGGCCTTGCTCTCAACTAAAAAAAGTCTTGTATTTAAGTGATTTTGAAGTTTGTTTAGGTCTTTTGGCTGTTGAGGGTCTCCAACCCTCTTGTTGGCCTTGTTTGGCCTTGTTTTGAGCCATGCCTTAAGGCCTCCGAGCTAGCCTTGTTTTGAACTTCTAACCACTAAAATCCAGTGGATTTTCAGTGGTAGGCATATGGTTTTGAGGCCTCAAATCAGAGGGGGTGGCCCCCTCTCTTTTGGTTTTTGTTTACTTTCATTTTTGGCGTTCCAAAGAAGCATGCCTCTCTGTACTTTTGAGGCTTGGTTCAGGCCCTTTTTTGTGACTTTTAGGACCTTCCTTGGCCCTGTCCATGGTTGGTTAGGTCACCTTTTGCATGCATCTTGTATTTGTAGTGTAATCCCATTTGTAGCTCATCAAAGTAGCATGTTTGCCTAGCTTGTGTTGAGTCCATTTCAATAGGTTTTTGGTGATGTTTTACCATGCCTTAGATCTATTTTGGGTTGGTTTTGTCACTCCATGCATGTATGATACACTTGTAGTGTAAATCCCATAAACTAGCTTTATATGCTTCTTGCTTTAGCATATTATCCTAGCTTATGTTGAGTCCATTTCAGCATGTTTTTGGTGATGTTTTGCCATGTTATGACTCTTTCCATAACTGGTTTGGTCATCCTTTGCATGCTCCATATACTTGTAGAACAAATCTTGCTTACTAGCTTTATGTGCATGATGTTTTGACTTATCATCCTAGCATATTTTGGATTTGCTCCAGCATGGTTTTATTTTTGTTTTGGGTTGTTCTTGGACTATTTTGGGCTACCATGGCCATATAACTCATGCTTTGTATAGCTATAGTGTAAATGCTTAGGCTAGTCTTGGGTTTTGAAGCCCCTACCATGCCATACATGTGATGTTTGCATGCTTTGCCATCATTCTAAGTGTTATTTCAGTCCATGAAATGTGGCCATACACTTGCATTTGACATGCTTTTAATGCCTTGGAGGCTTGGCTCTTTATGCCTCAAGAATGAACTTTTGTGCATGCCTTTAAGCCTAAGCCTTTGGCTCATCATATCAGTGCATTTTTGGTCTTGTTATACCATGATGTAACTTTTTTTTATGTTGTCCAAGTCATGCCATGTTTGGTTTCAATAGGTGTAGTGCATTGCCTCTTTTGTAGCCTTGCATGCTCCTTGTTTTTGGCCTCTTGTTCTAGCCCATGTTGGCTAGCTTCGAGCTTGTTTTTGGTCTTTTTTGGACCTACCTTGGGACTATTTTAGGTTCCCTTAGCCCTTTGGGGCTTGCCTTGCATGGCCATGGCTTAAGTCCCTTTGTTAGTTTTGAGCTTTGAGCTTTCTAACATGCTATGCTTGCATTGTTTAGTTGATTTGGCATCAATTTACATGAGATTTCAAAGCTTACCTTGTTGTCACATATCCATGCTTGTCACTCTTTAAGTGTGCTTAAGAGTTGCATCTTTGTGCCTTAATCCTCGAGCCAATTGACATGCATGTTTGCCTTGCCTTTTCATGCTTTTCATACTATCAATTCATCAGTTATGGCCACTGATTTTAGGCATGGCTGAGGCCTATCCATCTTTAGTGTAAGCCCATCTTACCATGTTGTCACATGCTTGTCCCATTTCGTATGTTGTTGCATACTTGTCTGCCGTCACATGCCTTGCATGTTTGTATGTTCATGTTGCATTTTATCATGTTATTCAAGGTTGTTACCTCACATCATGCTTATATGCTTGTTACATGCTCGGGTTATTGCATTGTATGTTTGCATGCTTAAGTCATATTGCATGTTTGCCATGCTTGTTTTGCATTGTCGTTTGGATTAAAGTGTTAATTCAAGCACGAAGAACGAAGGGCGCTTCATACTTCAAGTGATGAAACGTGTCTCAATTCTCGGTCGTTGACGCTCTTGATGATTCATGATAGAGTTTTAGGCTTTATGTGTTTATTTGTGCGTTCATTTCATATTGATTTGCACAAGTTGGATCTTTGGCCATCATGCATCGGGATGCGTGATTGATGGTCGTAGATCCGACTATGCCTCTCCCTTGATGCATGAAATGATGATATGGGGTGGCATAGTGGTACATATCCTTGGGAGACCCTCCATTTTTCTCTGTTTTGTGCTCTATGCAGCTTGGTGTCCCAGCACATCAGTGGCCGGCAGTGCCTTGCAGATGGCTGGTAGTGCCTTGTTGTTGGCCGGCACCCCTTCATTTTTGGTCGGCAATGGCTCCCCATGGCTGACAGGCCATTGATGCACTCCCCAGCATGTTTTTGGTAAGGTCCAGCAGGAATTCCTTGAGGAGACCCTGCAGACAGAGCCTCGAAGGAGCAACCGGAGAGCTTTTTGGGGTGGCATCCGAGCATGCATCATCTCCTTCTTCGAACAGAGTTGGAGCAGCTTGTTTTTTCATGCTTACTTGTTAGTTAGCATCAATTTGTAATAATTAGTTAATTTGTTAATTAATTAAGTTTTGTGATAATTAGTTGTAGCTAGTTATTCAATTCAGTTATGTAATAATTAATTAGCTTGTTAGTTAGTTGATTAGCCAGCATGTATTATTTATTCGGACCCTCCGTCGAGAGGGCCAATTTTGTAATAAGTGTGCGTGCATTCGTGCATGTCTTCCAACCTCCATTTCTTTCTCCATTTTACTTACCTGCTTTTGTTGGTTAGTTTTAGGTCATGTTTCAAATTAGCATACTTATGCTTTGCATATTTGCATCCATTCATCTGTCTAGCATACTTATGTTTGTATGTTTGCATCATTAATCTACATTACATGCATTAGGCTCGGCGCATCATACTAACTTCATTATAATTCGATACCCAATTGAATACATGTATCAATTATCGCATCTCATATGTCATCTTAGAATAGCCGAGCCTATTTCTAGTTGCATCTTGCATGCGTTGCATTAGCCATCTTAACATGAACTAGGATTATGCATTGATTTCTAACTAGTTCTTTGTTTTGGCTTGGAGTACTAGGTAAGCTTTTATGCTTTTGCATACTGCATGTGTGTGAGTGTTGCCATGATAGCATGCTTGTCATGACGCTAGTTGCTTAAGTGTTTAACTGCCTAAATGCCTGTGGGTAAAGGTTGGGTTACTTGAATTGGAACAATTCATTGAAATCCTCGATTTAGCCTACTTACGAGTAGCAAACTTTAAACCATTTTCCAAACAAACGGATATGCGATTGCTTAGTTCCAAATTAGGCGATCTGGTCTATACTTGTTTTGCTGTGCGCATCACATAGTAATTCTAGCTAATTAACCAGAATAAGAACACATTTGTTTTTAAAAACTGGATATCATGTTTAGTAGTGGCCGATCTTTGATCGGGCGAGCAGGGGTGCTCATAGCTGACCTTCCCCAATCGTACCCAAGTTCCTGAGCCGAGGCAACTTTGGTGATGATGGACATGTGGCCTTAGGCACGAGTCAGGGTTTCCTAAATTTTCCCAAAAATAAAATATTTAGGTGGCAACTCTGTATTTGGCAAAGCAGTCCATGTTCGGCATTTCTTTACAAAAATTAGTTTTCCAAAACGATTTGCCGGATTTGGACTCTTTGGTGATTTATCAATCTCACATTGCACATTGTGAGATCAGATTAAGAACTGTGACAATTTGAGTCCGAACTGTAGCATGAGGCCCTCAGGGCGCGTCTACAGTTTCTGGCGACTCTGTTGGGGATTTAGAGAACTTGACTTGAACTCATAATATCTTGTTTTGTCTACACTTATGTGTTTCTTTGCATTGCATTTGCATTGGTGCGCCTAGGACACCATGTTTGCCGTATGCTATTCCTGAACGGTTTGTCGGAGGCTTGCTTTGGGAAGCATGCCATAAGCCTGACCGGTTGCGGATTCTACCACGAAGGGAAAACAAACCTCGGTTTTTACCGAGGCACCCTTTTTGACCATTCGACCTAACGCATATTGGAATCCATAGTGACTATTCCAAATTAGGACAGGTTGCTTACCCGATGTTAGGCGGTTTGAAATCGCTGCGTGCGTAGTGAAACCCTAGCTCTTGACAAAATAGGACAGGGAAACCCTACCCTAACATAGGGGTGTTTTGGCTCTCATTTGCTTGCTATGTGCTTTTAGAGTTAGCCTCTACAAGAATGCACGTATCAGTTTGCAAGTCTAGGTATCAGGCCTGCGGGCATCAATATCAGTATTTTGAGAATCAGTTATATCCGCGGGTATCAGATTCAGTTTTGGAGCAGTAATTTGGGGAACGGTGATCAATGGTTGAGGACAGTTCTTTTAGCTTGTGTCTTCCAACTGTGTGTTGTATTTATTTAAGTTGTTATGTTATTCGTTTTTTTGTTCATTATTTCCTTATTATGCTTTATTTATCTTTTTGTAAGGTAGTTTAGCACAATTGCATCCGACCAGGTAGATATTCCCCGAGCACTCTGGGTTAGAGGTCATAGACTTAATCAATCCAGGGATCTGGTAGATGAACAAGCAGTGTTCCTTTCTTTACCCCTGGTTGCTAGACGCAGGTCAAAAAGGCGTAGTATATCAAGACTGATGCCCAGATCGCTGGTCTCGCCATTAGTGAACAAATGATCGAGGTCTCAGTTTCTATTGCAGGGACAGATATACCGGTTATTCAGATAGATCCGTATAATATGGCAAGCTTAGAGGAGATGGTGCGTCACCTCCAAGAAAGCATGAAAACTATGTAGCAGGACGCTACCCGTCAAGAAGAATCTGCCAAATAGCAGGCCGCGATCGTGACCCAACAGGCAGAATTAATCACTAGGCTACAGCAGCAAGCTGGAGCATCTGCTTCACACCAGGTTCCTCCCCCACCAAGAGTTCCTATACTCGGGGAGACAACTAACGTCTAGGATGATACGGACATTCCAATCGGGCTGGCTCCGCCCCCGGTTTTACCCCAGCTGTCCAAAACACCCACCAACCTGCCAGATTCTCCCTTTGAGTTCGAGACGGACCCCACAGCACTAAAAGTAAGCAAGCTGGAAAAATTGTTCAAGAAGTCTCAAGGGGTTCATTCCATTCCGGATATTGAGGATGGGTACACCGACTCGGCCGTGACGCTGCCGGACCGTTTTAAGATGCCACATATTGACCGCTTTGACGGGTCCGGGGACCCTATGGTGTATTTGCGGCTGTTTTCAGACATTCTAAGGCCAATGTGCCTCTCTAGATTACAGAAGCTTTCCTTGTTTGGCTGGACCTTGTCAAGTGTAGCGGCTATTTGGTATGCAAAATTGGAGGATTTCATCAAGAGGAGTTAGGAGGAGATGGCTGAGGCCTTCATAGCTCAGTACTCATATAATACACAGATTGAGATTACGACCCGTGATCTTGAGACAACCAGGCAGGAGCCGAAGGAGAGTTTCTCCGATTTTGTAACCCGGTGGAGGGCTAAGGCCTCGATGATGACCATCAGGCCAGTTGACAAAGATCAAATACGGATGGTTATGCACAACCTCCAGCCCAAGCTTATGCAGAAAATGATCATTCTCCCCTTCCCCACCTTTGCAGACCTACATGAGATAGGGGTGCAGATTGAGGATGCTATAAAACATGGTCTGATTGACCAAGACCGAGAGCAGCCCAAGAGGGCATTCAACCGCAGTTCCAATGCAGGCACAAGTAGTGCTGCTGCTGGTAGATCTTCAGATGTGAGTATGGTTACCACCACCAATACCCCAAGAACCCTTGCAGCTACACCATTTACCGGTGCATCTAGAAGTAGCTCGCAAACAACCAAGTATTCCCCCCGAAGCCAAAGAACCTTCACCCTACTATACATGCCCCCGTCTAAAGCTCTGGGGGTTTTGATCAGGAAAGGGCACTTAAAGCGCCTAGAGCCGCGGCCACTACTAGACAGACTCCCTGCTTCCCATAACCCGGCCAAGTACTGTGCCTATCACCAGCAGCATGGTGATGACACTGACCAGTGCTTTTGATTACGTCATGAGATTTAGGATCTCATCAACAACAGAGTGATCATGCCCCCGGAAAAACCAAATGTCACAACCAACCCTCTCCCACCACACAACCAAGCTCTACCTCCCAAACGCATCAATTTCATCCAAACTGGGGTTGTGTCATACGTTCCCAGCATATATATCACCCCTTCTCACCTACCTAAGCCGGAGGTGTTCATTCTTGACAGTACTAACTTGTGTGTGTTGGACATCTCCCAAACCCAACCAGAAACGGTGGTGGTAACTATCGGAGATGGAACTGGGTCAACTGTGAGAACAGACGAGGATGAGCAGTCAGAACCTGAGGGGTCTATGAACTTCAAGTACAACCCGAGCATTTACATTACGTCAGTAGGCTAGGCTAGGCCGAATGTGGAATTGCCAGTAGGGGCAGAGATTTGTGTAGCATGAGAGGATGGACTTGATCAAGGGCTAGATGACCTAGCGGATCTGGAAGAAGACCTTGTAAATCTGCAATTCTTTGAAGAGTAGGATTCAGGGGACGTGACAGTCAATTGGTTTGATGGGTCAGCAGAAACTACTGGATGGCTTGACGACCAACCAGATATTGTGGAACAACCTCAGTTAGAGCAGAGTCTGCCAGGGACGGAGACATCAACAATGGCCGAAAGGGCCAAGAATCAGAATGCACCGCCGAAGGGCACCGGTGATAATAATTTTGCTTAGGACCAGAGCATTTCGAGTATAGAGGACATCGAATAGCAAGTCGCACTGAAACAGTTCGAGTGAGAAAGGACCGAGGATTCTGAAAGAGTCAGGAAAGCCAAAGCCCCTGAGGGGATAGAACGTGTTGTGAGCATGGGAATGGAAGGTACTATGGGTACAAGAATAGTTGTAATGGAGCCAGACAGGTGTCTGTCAGCCGCCAATGGCATGCGGTGGGAAGATGACGACCTATGTCTTGCCCACACAGATGAGGACTAGGGGAATAACCAGCCAGATGATACCTGATATGTGGGTGAAGTAGACTACATGACTAGGAGCGAGCGGTATTTTAAGCCCCCGCACTTAGATCAACCAGAAACGTCCGGGAAGGACAAGGAGGTAGAGAAACAAAAAGAAAAGTTAATCGAAGAAGAGGCTGTGCTGAAACAGCTGAGGAAGATACAGGCAGACATCTCCATCTGGGGATTGCTTATGGCTTCACGAGTTCATAGACAGGCTGTCTTTTCAGCAATGGACAAGGCCAAACTCTCAATAGACACCACGCCTGAGCAGCTGGTAGGGCTGGTCTTTTCGGGAGCAGCTTTCCTGACGTTGACCTTTTCTGACAAGGAACTGCGGCCTGAGGGCACAAATCACAACAAACCACTCTGCATCTCTGTGGAGTATGGAGACAAGTTGGTACCGGTAGTTCTTGTCGACATGGGATCCGCCATCAACGTGTGCTCGTTAAGGATAGAATATGCAATTGAGTTGAAGCCCGTAGACTTTGTGCCAACCATCCAGGTGATAAGGGCATATGACAATACAAGTAGAGAGGTAAAGGGGATTGTGCAGATTCAGACCCAGGTTGGTCCAGGACAACACGATGTTGACTTTCATGTCTTGGACGTTCCCGCAACCTTCAATCTACTCCTAGGGCGGCCGTGGCTGCACCAGGTGAGGGCGGTCTCTTCCACCCTACATCAGATGTTGAAATATCTCCACGGAAAGGGGGTAGCTATTGTTTTTGGGAATTCGTCGATTTATCCGCCACCAGAGGTGTCTATACCGGTTTTGGAAATCGAGCGTACGGAGGATGTGTTTCTATCAGGATTTACCTTAGCCGAGGCCCAAGTCGTTCAGAACATCTTAGTTATTAATGAGGGATTGTATGTCAGTGCACAGTCAGTGTACCTCATGAACAAACTCCAGCACCTCCCCGGGATGGGACTAGGAAGAAGTGGTCGGAAAGGCATTGCAGTATCGGCCGAAGTGCCGCACAACCCGCATACCTTTGGTTTAGGCTATTTGCCTACCAAAGAGGACTGAGTAAGGAAAGGCAAAGAAATGGCTAGAAGAGCTAGAGCCAAGCAGACTGGGAAGCATTTTGATTTGATGCATTGGCCTATTCAGGGCACCCTAAACGGACGCTTCGTCCGGGAGGGGGAAGACTTTCCATTTTGTGGCTTCCCAGAGCCATGGCTGAACGCAGAGAAGAGGGGCTTGCCGGAGTTTGAGATCTTCTTTGACTTGCAGTTATCCGAGGACGATGAGGCCGAGGAGCAGACAGACCCATCAGTTGAGACTAAACAGTGTAAGGAAGTGGATTCCGAGAACATTGAGATTGAAATGGGGGTAGCACTGACTTGTTTATTTTCAGATCCTCCGATCGTACATGAGTACTTGGGGGATGATCTCTCAGTGTCTATGATCAGGAATGAAATGGCTACGAGCCCACCTTCAAACATTTTGGATGCATCCGTCGCACCCTCCCTCATCTGGCAGTACGAGGAGGGATTCTTACCGAACAGCACCGGGTCAGGTAGTGAGCCGAAATCTGATTCCACTGAGTCCGTGGGGTCAGAATCAGGTTCCAGCTCACCTGAGTCTGAGTCTAGTATTCTTGGGGGTGATAACCCAGATGCCACAGTCCTGTCTAGGTCCTCTTTCTCTTTCTCTTTTGAGTCTATTGTAACAGAAGAATTAGATGGACTGGATGAAGTGATTAATGGGAATGGAATAGTTATGGCTTCTGAGTACTTTTCTGTGCCTTTGATTTATTATATTAATCAGGACTTTCAAAATTTTGATGAAAACAACGAGGAAGAAATTCCTCCGGTTTCGAAATATTTGCTTGAACAAGAGCAGGAGAGGTTTGTAAAACCGCTGGTTGATGAAATCACCCAAATTAATGTTGGTACTGAGAAGGACCTACAGCTGGTCCAGATCGGGTCCACGTTGTCTTCGGAGGAGCGTGAGCGCTTAGTAGCTTTATTAAAAGATTTCAAAGATGTTTTCACGTGGTCCTACGAAGACATGCCTGGAATCGATCCTGAGATTGTACAGCACTAGATCCCTCTTGACCCAGAGGCCTGACTTGTTAAGCAGAAACTCAGAAGAGTTCGCCCTGACTGGGCTATCAAGATCAAAGAAGAGGTCACCAAGCAAATTGACGCAGGGTTCCTGCTGGTATCTGAATACCCAACTTGGTTGGCCAACATAGTCCCAGTGCCGAAGAAGGATGGCAGAATTCAGGTATGTGTGGATTTCAGGGATTTGAATAAAGCCAATCTGAAGGACGACTTTCCTCTGCCGCATATCGATGAGTTAGTGGATTTTACTGCTGGGCATGCATTGCTTTCGTTCATAGATGGCTTCTTAGGCTACAATCAGATTGTAATGGCACCCAAAGACTGGGAAAAGATTGCCTTTACCACCCCGTGGGGGACCTGTTGTTATAGGGTGATGCAATTTGGGCTGAAGAATGCTGGAGCTACATATCAACAAGCTGTGACCACGATATTGCATGACATGATCCACAAAGAGGTTGAGGTGTACATGGACGCCATGATTATCAAGTCCAAGGAAAGAAAGGGCCACTACACCGCCTTGCAAAAGTTTTTCCAAAGGATCAGAGAATTTCGGTTGCGGTTGAATCCTCAGAAGTGTACGTTTGGTGTTACGGCAAGAAAAATGCTGGGGTTCTTGATCACACAAAGGGGCATCGAAGTCGACCCTTCCAAAATCAAGGCCATCTTAGAAATGCCACAACTAAGGACTGAAAAGGAGGTGCGAGGCTTTCTAGGTAAAGTGCAATTCATAAGACGGTTTATCTCAAAATTAACCTTGACTTGTGAACCACTCTTTGGTCTCCTGAAGAAAGGAACGAAGTTCCAATAGGACAACCGATGCCAAGCTGCTTTTGAACAGATTAAGCAATACTTACAGAACCCACCTGTGTTGTCACCGCCTGAGTCGGGGAAACCGATGATTTTGTATCTTTCAGTGACTGAAACTACAATGGGCTGCATGCTTGCACAAGAGTTTGAGGACAAAGTGGAGAGAGCCATCTACTATTTGAAATGCTGGATTACAAGACCCGTTACACTTCGTTGAAGAAGGCTTATTTGGCCCTAGTATGGGCTACCAGGAAACTGCGGCACTACCTGTTAGCTCACTCTATAATGTTGGTTTCAAGATTAGATCCCATCAAATATCTCTTCGAGAAATCGGCACTTACGGGTAGGCTAGCCCGTTGGTTGCTTTTGCTTTCCGAATTTGATCTGAAGTATGTGACGCACAAGTCAGTGAAGAGGAGAGCAGTAGCAGAGTTCTTGGCTGATCACTCAGTTGAAGAGGATGAAGTAGTTGAGTACCTATTCCCAGACGAAGCCATTCTGCATGTCGAAGAAGAGTTTTGGACGATGTACTTTGACGGAGCGTCAAACCAATATGGGTATGGGATAGGGGTGTTGCTGATAGCACCCGATAATTGTCGTATCCCTCTAGTATTCAAACTCTGTTTCAAAGTATTGAATAACGAAGAAGAATATAAGGCATGCATTGCTGGTTTAGAAGTTGCCCTAGAACTAGGGGCAAAACAGTTGGATGTCATTGGGGACTCGAACCTTGTTGTATCTCAAGCTAAAGGAGATTGGAAAGTCAAAGAAGAAAAGAAAAGAATATACCACCAGACCTTGGACTTGTTGATTCCTCGGTTTGAGAGGCTGAACTTCGCTCATCTGTTAAGAGAAAACAACAGGTTCGCAGATTCACTAGCAACTCTATCTTCTATGATGGACATCCCTTTTGGAGTCCGGATGTCATTTGCTCTGTGGGGCTACCGAACTTCAATTCGTACTTCTATTGGGGTGACTCCATATTCATTGGTCTATGGAATGGAGGCTGTTCTACCTACTGAATTTGAGGTTCCATCTTTATGAGTATTGGCTGAGTGTCAGATGGCCGAGGCAGATTGGCAGCAGAGCAGATTTGAAGAACTCATGCTGTTTGATGAAAGAAGGCTAAAAGCACTGTACCATGTTCAGGGTTATCAACGCAGAATCGCCAGGGCTTTCAACAAGAAGGTTAAGTCCAGGAATTTGAAAGAAGGGGATTTAGTGCTCAAAGACAACTGAGCTCCCATCCACGACCCTAGGGGCAAGTTCAGACCCAATTGGACTGGCCCTTACATCATCAAGTCTATTTGGTTGGGTGGAGCTGTCGTTTTGATGGACCTAGATGGCCTAGAGTTCTCCCAACCGATCAACATGGACAAGTTGAAGAAATATTACCCCTGAGTGGCTCGCTAGGCTGAAAACCCGAAAGGGCGACCTAGGCAAAAGTTAGAGCATGAAGAATTTGAAATTATAAAAACTGAGCTCACAAGATTGAAAACCCGCAAAGGGCGGCCTTGGCAAAAGTTAGAGCGCAAAAGGAGAGAGTTAATACTCGAGTGAACCCAAACCGAACTACATAAGGCTTGATTCCCATCTTTGGGATACGTAGGCAACTTTATCCCAAAGTCCAGCCATAAACACTTCCTCAATCAACTTTGTCCATGTGATCATGTTTGGTCATCTTTGTTCAGCATTCAAGAGCTCGGTTGTGATCTCCAGTGCAGTGCTATTCAGACTAGGGGCAACTTTCCTGTTGCTAGGATCCGGGGTTGTACATCTCAGTGATAGATTTCGGACATGTCCAGTTTTGATCCATATCGAAAATATTTTTGAAAATTTTTAATAAAAGTTGATTTTGTTCAAATTAATCTTTTTACAACTTAGACCATTTTTGGACCAAACGAAAAATTTTCAGTACCCACAACCTTCAATTTCATTGATTTCAATATAGAGTTCTCCTACACTTGAGTACAAATTGAAGTTGCTTTTTTATTACATTCATAAAGAAAACTTGAAAGTACTGATAAAGAAAAATAAATCTGGGGCATAGTTAGGTGTTCCTACGTCCCCTTCCAGAGCTTGTGGAAGCCTCTGACGCCAAAGTGGGCCCTACCTGTGCCTCTTCATTGAGCCAATCTAGGCACTCATCAGAAAGAGTGTAGCTGAAAGCGGGAGTAGGAGCCAGAAGCTCTCTTGTCCTCCAGGCTGTGCCATACCGAGCTAGCTGCGTGCCTCAGACTGGAAATGTAGCAAGGTACTCTATCCCCTCCTCCGGGCAATTCTGATCATGTCCGAACTGACGTCGGAATCGGAATGGGAAGAAGAATACGCAGTGTGTCAGGCCAACCAATTGGATCCCAGGCTGACGGGTCATGCTATAACTCATCGCCGGTAGATTGAGCCAAGGGCAGCACCAAGTACTGTCTGTAGCAGACAAACTGCACATCCAGTTGAACCACCATCCCTCATCTGGGGCATCGACTAGACGTCGTCGGAAGAAGTAGCTGCGAGCTGAATATGTGGGACAGGAGTCTACAATCTTCAATTTGTCCATCAACCATATCTGGGGAGGGATGAAAAATAAGAGATTAAAGAATAGAGAGGTGTACATTGAGAGAAAAGTAAGAAAAGGGTTTTGAGAGAAAAACCGAGTTTGAGGGTCGAGTGATGTGAGAAACATATACAAGAGGGGGTGGGAAACATTACTTGCAATAATAGTGGGTTCCCTGCCAATCTAGCCGTCTCCCGGCGATGAAAAGCGTCCAAGCCCATCAATGTCTCAGCTAAAGTCATGGCAATGCAGTTCTTGCCTTCCTTTAAGCCCTCGGCAACTTCGATCAAATGAGTGCTAAACCCACCAGAACCTGGAGCAAGTAAGAGATGAGATAACATGCACAAGCAAAGCGCATGTCACCGATAACCTTGCCAATGATGGTCGCCGCGGTCACCGGCATCAGAAAACCGACAAACCAAGCTCGGAATGTCTAACTCTCTATCATGAATCAATGATCGAGCATCATGCAAAGTGAGCCCACACATCTACCCCAATGCTTGGACGTGGCCGAAGCAGAATTATGGCAAGATTTCTTCATCATGTTCGGATTCCATCAAAGCTTGAAAGTCTTCGAAAGTGGGACACATCTCTTGCCCGCCAAAGCTAAAGACGTGTGTCATCGGATTCCAAAACCTTGCCACGGCATGAAGAAATGGAAAACGCTGCGAGGTGCGACTCAACGTGAATAGTGCACTTATGCCAAAACCCTGAAAATTAAGCTTTTCTGAGCCATCTAAGTTGGCAATCCAATTTGTGAGGTTTTGAGCAAGGAATGCTTCCATTTGGTGCAAATTTAAGCTGAAATGAAGAGAATCCCGAAGCTGGAACTCATATAGAAGATAAGGCAGTGAGTGGAGGATAGATGTCGCCGTTTCGGAGAGTCTGCCATCAATGGCCGGCAGTGGCTCATCAGTGGCTGGCAGTGGCACACTGATGGCTGGTAGGCCTTCCTTTGTAGCCGGCAGTCTCTCCCTCATGCTTACTGGCCTTCTTGGTGAAGACCTAGTTGTTTGTTGCAGAGAAGTCCTGTTACCTAGGTCTTTTAAGGTCTTGTTTTGTCTTGTTGGACTATGTCGTGTCTCGTTTAAGACGTATTAGTTTCTTTTTTTTGTGTCAGGTTGTGATCATCTTCCTTTCATTTATCGAGTTGTGGTAATTTGCTTATCGAGTTGTAAACTTGTTAAGACTTTGTTTTTCTTATCGAGTTGTTTTGTTGTTAGTCGGTTCACTACCTGATTAGTGCAATTTGAGTGTTTGGTTTTCAAAACAAAAGTTCAAACTCATTTACATTGTTGTGTAAAGTGATGCGATGCATAGAATGTACAAACAAAACACTTTTTCAACAAAATGCTATTTTCATTCCATCATAGATTCTTTTTACAAAAGAGCACTAGTTTTAAAGAAAAGTAAATCTTCCTAACGCAGTACAATGTGCAAAACTACTAGTAAAAAGGAAAATAAAGCAAAAAAAAAAAAAGAGCGACGTCTGAATCAGCAAAATGTCTGGATTGGCACCAGTCGCCTCAAGACTGAAGGATCCTCCTCATCCTCTTTCTCGACCGAGAGGACTCTGGAACATCGCCACCCTAAGATGACTCTGACCGCGGACTCACTGCCTCCTCATCAGACTCATCATCATCTGGGGCAGGCCCCCGTGAACTAGTCCCTCGTCCCGCCCCTGCTCCTACTGAGGTACCGGATGGGCCTGGCGTCAAGAAAGGAATCTGATAAAGGGCAATCCACCAAAATGCATTAGCAATCAAGATGTATCAGATGCCGAGAATAATGTGCTGTGAGCAGTGAATGATTTGCAGTGAATGTGTACTGTGAGCGGTGTATGGGAACAATGTATCAGATCAGTGTAGTGTGCAATTGTGCAAATGATGGTGTGTCGAGAAAAGACTGTGTGGCATGAAGTATGGTTTGAAAGAACTCACCGGAATACTGTAAATACTGAGCAAGTCCATGCTCGTCTGCAGCATTCCCATCACCGAAGCTGTCATCTCCAGAGACTGACGAGTGTACTCAATGGGAGCCTGCAAAAATGTTGAAGTCATTAGTATTCTGCGGGATATCCAATGAAATGAAATGACTGTGCAAAATGAAAAGTATAGCACATACTGGGGTCGAGCCGTAAACTCCGACAAGCTCATGACCGGCTGGAGGAGGAGCGAAGGGAATCTGATAAGTCTCTCCAGCCCGCCCTCGGCATGTCATAGTAGTAGGCAGTACGAGCCATGCAATCCCCTATCTCCCCTCAGGACCTCTCCTCCTACGAGACCTGGTCGCTCCGCCTCTCCCTTTCGCGGCTGGAGCCCTCGCTCCCTCTCCTTCTCGGACACCAGTCAAAGGTGGCATCAGATGCGTCTGAATAAAGGTCGCGTAGTCGCCCTTTGCGCGGAAGTACTCCATCTCCAGTCCTATCATGAACTGAATCACCTGGTCGGCGGACAACCTATGTGTCTCTCTTATCGATAGTGAAGGTGCCATTGGTACAAATGGAGCAGGCACTCCCAAAGTCTGACGCACGAAGCGCTCACTCAAAAACCAGGCGCGACAGATCAGGCCCTCGAAGAGAATGTGGAATTGAGACATAGTCCGGGCAATATGGTACTGATCTCGGAGTCCTGACGGGATCGCATCCCATGGCTGCCACGTGATCTGAGAAAAGAGAATAAACAAGATGATCAGTTGTCAAATAACTAAGGTGTGCGCATCGAGTTAATTAAAATAATCTTATTACAGGCTTACCTCGTGCGCAATGATCGTGTCGAAACACTGCCAAAAGAACAAGAAGCTCTCTCGGGTCCTACGATGGAGTTGGCCGTTGTATACATCAGAAAATAGGACTGTCGCTGGGGTCTCCTCCGCAAGCATTGGAGCAAGTGTCGGGAAGTATGCGTATACCCACAGCTGTTAGAAAGACGTGATCAGTACAGTGTATGAACAGATTGTTGAACATGCAGAAAGTAGAACGCAGTACAGTGCATAACGGATATAGGCCTAGAGCGGACATTAGATCCTGTGTCTGCAATGTATGGTATGTAGTGTGCAGCATGTATGGTGTACAGAAAATGCAAAGCAGAAAGCATACAGTGCAAGAGCAGATACAGAAAATACAGAAAGTACAAGTGTCGAACAAAGCAAATGTACAAATGCTGAGTAAAGCAATGAAAAGGGAAAACTAGGTTGTGTACCTCCCAAGCTCGCCAGTAGCCGCCAATCAACCTCCCACACATCCGAGAGGTGGAGCTCATGTTTCCATAAAGAGTGGTGAGGCCGGCCGCACCCCAATCGTGGAAACGGACTAGTTGGAGTACCACCAGAGCGCCCAAGAAGTATAAACCCACGGTAATCCACCTGTTCGAAAACAAGGTGGTACCGAAAAGGAACAAGAGGAAGCCCCTGGCGTACTGCTTTGCCTCCTCGTCAGTATCAGGATCCTCTCCTCTGTAGTGCTCCTCGAACCAAGTGTATCTAACCATGCCTGCTCGAAAAGTAAGTGATCGTGCTCCAAGCAATATGTCCCATGCAGCCACCTACTCCCCCATGTCGGGATCAAGGGGAATCAGATCACCTCCTACGCCCAGGCCAGTGATCATGGCGAAGTTGAAAGGAGTCATGGTCATCTCTCCCGCCGTGGAGAAGTGGAAAGAGTTGGTGGTGTCCCATTACCTCTCCACAAGAACCCCTAGGAGAGGGCGACTCGCTGTAACTCGCGTCAAGCTGCAGCAAAATACGCCAAAGCCGGTCCCGTCGATGATCCGGCGGACCCTCGAGGGAAGCACATTGTACCAATCTTGAGCGGTCGTAGTGCCATAACCCCTGAGGGAGCGGGATCCATCATGCAACAGTAAATACAGTTCAAGATAGATCAGCAGTGTATTGAAAATGCAGTTCACGTCAGATCAGCGATGTATTGAAAATACAGTTGCATGCAAATCAGTGGTGTATCGAAGATACAGTTGAATTCAGAATAGTGATGCCTGAGGTGCGCTCGTATACAGTACATATAGGGTAGTGATGCGCGAAGTACAGTTAAATGCAGAGCAATAATGTATGAAATACAGTCAAATCAAAGCATGTGATGCAATCAGATCGAAACAGTGCAAGAAATGCAAATAGTTGAAAGTAATACTGCAGAAAAGCAGAGTTGGTACCTCCATAGCAATGGCCGACAAGTGAGACATTGGCTCTCTCAGTAAGAGGTCGTTTGGCGCGCCCTCATCAAAATCGGTGAAAGTATGGATACCTCCCGCCACCGGACTAATGTGAGTCTCCGGGTGATACCTCGCAGGGTCGAAGGGACGTACACTCAATGGTAAAGGCTGAGGCTCAACCTCTGGCTCAGCTGCAAAGTCTGCCGCTAACTCTACTGGAGGAAGTGCGGGAAAGCCCTCATCATGTGGGACATCGTCAGCCATCTGAGATAGATGCAAAAACGAGCAAAAACGAGCAAAAATGAACAAAATGGTGGAGTTTTGAACAAACCAAACCCTAAGAGAAAGAAAATTCAAGAAAAGTTGAAAACCCGCGAAGAGTGAACTAACCTCGAAAGAAATCCGGGGGAAATGATCCTCGAATAGGGGAAATGATGAAAGGCACCTCAGATTCAATTTCTAATCAGTTCAAATCGAAGAAAACCAAGGGGTTTTAACGATTCAAGATTGTTTAGGGTGTTGGGAAACGCGTGAATCTAGAGAGAAGGCACACCTAGAGGGCAAGGAAAATGTTTTCTATGCAAGGGTTTGTGAGGAAATGGAGTAATTTTGGGTCTATTTAAAGACCCATGGCCGAAAAGACCATTTTGCCCGAATCTGCCATCGATGGTCGGCACCACTCTATCGATGGCCGGCAGTGGCCAATAATGGCAGGCAGCAGCCGGCGGCTCTCCCTGATGGCCAGCAATCCTCCACCAGCTTCTTCTGCCTATTTGATCTTGGTATGTGTCCCTGGGTTCCAACAATCCCGAGGAATGCTCAAAATTTGATTCAAAGCACCTCCGTGGAAACCCGGGAATCATGGTCTCAATGTACGGTGGTCGTCGCCCATCAACACGCACAAGGTGTATCCTTTTTGACGCATCACAAACCTTCTGGGAAGTAAACCAGAAGTCCCCTTTCAAGATGTCTTCATTAAGCATGTTTGTTTTTGTTGTTGTTGTCACCTAGCATTCGCTTATTAAATTAAACACCCATTCTTTATATTTGCATCATCTTGCATCTAGTTCATATTTGCATTGTCTTGCATCTAGTTTATGTTTGCATTGTTTTGCATTTAGTTCATATTTGCATTGTCTTGCATCTAGTTTATATTTGCATCGTCTTGCATCTAGTTTATGTTTGCATTGTTTTGCATCTAGTTCATATTTGCATTGTCTTGCATCTAGTTTATAGTTGCATTGTCTTGCATCCAGTTTAAACCTGCATTGTTTTGCATCTCATCAAACTTGAATTGTTTTGCATCTAGCATTACTTCTTTTCTTAACTTGCGCTGTTACGCACTTATTTTAACTTGCGCTGTTACGCAGGTTATGTGCGCTGTTATGCACTTATTATTTTAACTTGCGCTATGTCGCTTGTTGTTTTGCACTGTTACGTAGGTTATGTGTGCTGTTACGCACTCATTATCTTAACTTGCGCTGTTACGCAGGTTATGTGCACTGTTACGCACTCATTATCTTAACTTGAACTGTTACGTAGGTTATGTGCGCTGTTACGCACTTCTTATTTTAATTTGCGCTGTTACGCAGGTTATGTGCACTGTTACGCACTTATTATCTTAACTTGTGCTGTTACGCAGGATATGTGCGCTGTTACGCACTTATCTTCTTAAATTGCGCTGTTACGTAGGTTATATGCGCTGTTACGCACTTATTATTTTAACTTGCGATGTTAGGCTTGTTTTTTTTTGCGTTGTTTCACACTTATCTTCTTAACTTGCACTGTTATGTAGGTTATATGCGCTGTTACGCACTTATTATCTCAACTTGCGCCGTTACGCAAGTTATGTGCGTTGTTACGCACTTATTATTTTAACTTGCGCTGTTACGCATGTTTACTTGTTTTACCTACACTGTTACGCATGTTTACTTGTTTTATTTCTTTAACTTGTGCTGTTACGTAGGTTATGTGCCCTGTTACGCACTTATCTATTTTACTTGTGCTGTTACGCATGTCTACTTCTTTACTTGCGCTATTACGTATGTTTTTTCTTGCGCTGTTACGCATGCTCTTCTTCTTTTAACCTGCGCTGTTACACATGTTTATCTCTTTAACCTGCGCTGTTACGCATGTTTTATTTATTTTACTTGCGCTGTCACGCATGTTTTACTTGTTTAACCTGCGTTGGCTCGCATGTTTTATTTGTATTGTTTCGCATTTCTTTAACCTGCGTTGTCTCGCATGTCATATCTTTAACTTGCGCTGTCACGCATGTTTTATTTCTTTAACTTGCGCTGTTACGCATGTTTTACATGTTTTACTTGTTTTACTTGCGCCGTTACGCAGGTTATGTGCACTGTTACGCATACTATTTTTACTTGCACTGTCACGCACACACCTCTATCCTGTGCTGTCACGCACTTCCCTTTAACTTGCGCTATCACGCATGTTTTACTTGCGTTGTCACGCACTTTTCACTTGCATTGTTATGCATGATTCTACCGATATTGTACCTGTTGAGTTTCTTTCTTTTACAGGCACGATATTGTATGTACGGTTCATTTGGAGTCAGCACGACCAGACGAACCGGACGGTACTGTATGCACTCCACGATAGACGTGGTGAGAATTGCATAATTTTCTTACATTCTTTCTGTTGAAATATGTAGGACTGTTATTCATTCGCTTAAAATGTTGCATTTATTTTGCATAACTGTTTCATTACAATTTTCTTTTACATAATCATAAGTTATGCTCTTGCATCTTGCATACCATTTGCATTATGCCCCAGCCTACGGGCGCATCTCTGCATGCTTATATTGATTGTCTGCCTGAGTCTTTGGCCTTGTTAAAAATGGGTCGTCTCTAGGCTTTGACACTCACACCCGTCACTTTATGACTTTCGAGTTCTGTCAAAGAGGGGTAACTGTAGACACCTCATTTTTGACCGTCCTCAAGACTCGGTTGTGCTTGCAGGTGCATCTGGACACAAGTTCGATTGCTCGTTGGGCATTCGACTTTTGTGGCGGAACGTCACAGGTTCGAGCTTTCCAGACCCTGCATCCTTTCTGCCCCATTCTTGGACCATGACTTGATCCTTTCAGAATGTGTTTCTTGGTGCATTGCTGGCCTACTTTTGGACTTGTCGGCCCCCACTTTGTTGATGCCGGCCATTGATTGAGCCTGTCAGCCATCAATGAGCCGCCCTGTCTCAGCAGGTTTCACTCCAGATCTTTTGAGCCAGCTGGAATCCTTTTATCTGCCCTCCATACACGTGTATGGAGGGATGAAGCTCTTGCCAAGCTTCTTGAATAAGCTTTGCATTGCTTTTCTTCTATATAAGGAGAGAGCCTCTCTCCTTAGCAGAGGGTCGGCATTTTGAGAAGAAATATATATATATATATATCTCTATTGTTGTTGATTTGTGCCTTGAAGTCCATTTTCCTTGCACTTTTACACTACAACAATTAGAGATACAACACCATCTTTGGATTGAGGTTCTTGGGAGGACTTCTTGAGCTTTGAAAGTGAGGTTTTACCCCCTGAAGTTGCTGGTTTTGAAGTTGATCTTCAAGGGTGAGTTTCTTCCCCTTTTTTAGCACTTTTTTTGTACCTCATTTTGGCTATCCTTGCATATTGTTTTAGGCCTTGCTTTCAACTGAAAAAAGTTTTGTATTTAAGTGTTTTTGAAGTTTGTGTAAGGTCTTTTGGCTATTGAGGGTCTTCAACCCTCTTGTTGGCCTTGTTTGGCCTTGTTTTAAGCCATGCCTTAAGGCCTCCGAGCTAGCCTTGGTTTGGCCTTCAAACCACTGAAATCCAGTGGATTTTCAGTGGTAGGCATGTGGTTTTGAGGCCTCAAATCAGAGGGGGTGGCCCCCTCTCTTTTGGTTTTTGTTTGCTTGCATTTTTGGCCTTCCAAAAGAGCATGCCTCTCTGTACTATTGAGGCTTGGTTTAGGCCCTTTTTTGTGACTTTTAGGACCTTCCTTGGCTCTGTCCATGGCTGGTTTGGTCACCTTTTGCATGCATCTTGTATGTGCAATGCAATCTCATTTGTAGCTCATCAAAGTAGCATGTTTGCCTAGCTTGTGTTGAGTCCATTTCAGTAGGTTTTTGGTGATGTTTTACCATGCCTTAGATCTATTTTGGGTTGGTTTTGTCACTTCATGCATGTATGATACACTTGTAGTGTAAATCCCATAAACTAGCTTTATATGCTCCTTGTTTTAGCATGTTATCCTAGCTTATGTTGAGTCCATTTCAGCATGTTTTTGGTGATTTTTTGCCATGTTATGACTCTTTCCATAGTTGGTTTGGTCATCCTTTGCATGCTCCATATACTTGTAGAACAAATCTTGCTTACTAGCTTTATGTGCATGATGTTTTGACTCATCATCCTAGCATATTTTGGCTTTGCTCCAGCCTGATTTTATTCTTATTTTGGGCTGTTCTTGGAGTGTTTTGGGCTGCCATGGCCATATCACTCATGCTTTGTATAGCTATAGTGTAAATGCTTAGGCTAGTCTTGGGTTTTGAAGCCCCTACCATGCCATACATGTGATATTTGCATGCTTTGCCATCATTCTAAGTGTTATTTTAGTCCATGAAATGTGGCCATACACTTGCATTTGACATGCTTTTAATGCCTTGGAGCCTTGGCTCTTTATGCCTCAAGAATGAACTTTTGTGTATGCCATTAAGCCTAAGCCTTTGGCTCATCATATCAGTGCATTTTTGGTCTTGTTATACCATGATGTAACTCTGTTTTATGTTGTCCAAGTCATGCCATGTTTGGTTTCAATAGGTGTAGTGCATTGCCTCTTTTGTAGCCTTGCATGCTCCTTGTTTTTGGCCTCTTGTTCTAGCCCATGTTGGCTAGCTTCGAGCTTGTTTTTGGTCTTTTTTGGACCTACCTTGTTCCCTTAGCCCTTTGGGGCTTGCCTTGCATGGCCATGGCTTAAGTTCCTTTGTTAGTTTCGAGCTTTGAGCTTTCTAACATGCTATGCTTGCATTGTTTAGTTGATTTGGCATCAATTTACATGAGATTTCAAAGCTTACCTTGTTGTCACATATCCATGCTTGTCACTCTTTAAGTGTGCTTAAGAGTTGCATCTTTGTGCCTTAATCCTCGAGCCAATTGACATGCATGTTTGCCTTGCCTTTTCATGCTTTTCATACTATCAATTCATCAGTTATGGCCACTGATTTTAGGCATGGCTGAGGCCTATCCATCTTTAGTGTAAGCCCATCTTACCATGTTGTCACATGCTTGTCCCATTTCGTATGTTGTTGCATACTTGTCCGCCGTCACATGCCTTGCATGTTTGTATGTTCATGTTGCATTTTATCATGTTATTCAAAGTTGTTACCTCACATCATGCTTATATGCTTGTTGCATGCTCGGGTTATTGCATTGCATGTTTGCATGCTTAAGTCATATTGCATGTTTGCCATGCTTGTTTTGCATTGTCGTTTGGATTAAAGTGTTAATTCGAGCACGAAGAACGAGGGGCATTTCATACTTCAAGTGATGAAACGTGTCTCAATTCTTGGTCACTGACGCTCTTGATGATTCATGATAGAGTTTTAGGCTTTATGTGTTTATTTGTGCGTTCATTTCATATTGATTTGCATAAGTTGGATCTTTGGCCATCATGCATCGGGATGCGTGATTGATGGTCGTAGATCCAACTATGCCTCTCCCTTGATACATGAAATGATGATATGGGGTGGCATAGTGCGTACATATCCTTGGGAGACCCTCCATTTTTCTTTGTTTTGTGCTCTACTGCAGCTTGGTGTCCCAGCACATCAGTGGCCGGCAGTGCCTTGCAGATGGCTAGCAGTGCCTTGTTGTTGGCCGGCACCCCTTCATTTTTGGTCGGTAGTGGCTCCCCATGGCCGGCAAGCCACTGATGCACTCCCTAGCATGTTTTTGGTAAGGTCCAGCAGAAATTCCTTGAGGACACCCTGCAAATAGAGCCTCTAAAGAGCAACCGGAGAGCTTTTCGGGGCGGCATCTGAGCATGCATCCTCTCCTTCTTCGAACAGAGCTGGAGCAGCTTGTTTTTTCATGCTTACTTGTTAGTTAGCGTCAATTTGTAATAATTAGTTAATTAATTAAGTTTTGTGATAATTAGTTGTAGCTAGTTATTCAATTCGATTATGTAATAATTAATTAGCTTGTGAATTAGTTGATTAGCCGGCATGTATTATTTATTCGGACCCTCCATCGAGAGGGCCAATTTTGTAATAAGTGTTCGTGTGTGCGTGCATGTCTTCCAACCTCCATTTCTTTCTCCCTTTTACTTACCTGCTTTCGTTGGTTAGTTTTAGGTCATGTTTCAAATTAGCATACTTATGCTTTGCATATTTGCATCCATTCATCTGTCTAGCATACTTATGTTTGCATCATTAATCTACATTGCATGCATCGGGCTCGGCGCATCATACTAACTGCATTATAATTCGATACCAAATTGAATACATGTATCAATTATCGCATCTCATATGTCATCTTAGAATAGCCGAGCCTATTTCTAGTTGCATCTTGCATGCATTGCATTAGCCATCTTAACATGAACTATGATCATGCATTGATTTCTAACTAGTTCTTTATTTTGGCTCAGAGTACTAGGTAAGCTTTTATGTTTTAGCATATTGCATGTGTGTGAGTGTTGCCATGATGGCATGCTTGCCATGAGGCTATTTGCTTAAGTGTTTAACTGCCTGAATGTCTGTGGGTGAAGGTTGGGTTACTTGAATTGGAACAATTCATTGAAATCCTCGATTTAGCCTACTTACCAGTAGCAAACTTCAAACCATTTTCCAAACAAACGGATATGCGATTGCTTTATTCCAAATTAGGCGATCTAGTCCTTTTTTTTTGCTGTGTGCATCACATAGTAATTTTAGCTAATTAACCGGAATAAGAACACATGTGTTTTTAAAAACTAGATATCATATTTAGTAGTGGCCGATCTTTGATCGGGCGAGCAGGGGTGCTCATAGCTGACCTTCCCCAATTGTACCCAAGTTCCTGAGCCGAGGCAACTTTGGTGATGACGGATACGTAGCCTTAGGCACGAGTCAGGGTTTCCTAAATTTCCTCAAAAATAAAATATTTAGGTGGCGACTCTATATCTGGCAAAGCAGTCCATGTTTGGCACTTCTTTACGAAAATCAGTTTTCCAAAACGATTTGCCGGATTTGGACTCTTTGGTGATTTATCAATCTCACATTGCGTATTGTGAGATCAGATTAAGAACCGTGACAATTTGAGTCCGAACTGTAGCATGAGGCTCTCGGGGCGTGTCTACAGTTTGGCATGTAGGCTAAGGGGACTTTTTGGTTAATATAGTTACAAAAAGGCAAAGTAGGTTAAAAAGTCAATAAGATAAAATATCACATTCAAACCACAATCATTTTACTTTTTTTCTAACAAAAGTAAAAAAAAAAAAAAAAAAAAAGCTGAAAAGTCCAACCCAATCTTTTGGGAAGAACCTCTTTTGGATCACATTATCTCTCTACTTTTTTACACGTTTTATTTTTAAAAGTTAAAAAAAACAAAAAAACTAACTTTTAACCTACTTTCTAAAGTAAGCCAAAAAGTCAACTCACTTCCCAAATGAAGCCAAATGAAATATATATATATATATATGTATAATAAATGAAATTTTAAAATATAATTTATTCTCAATTTTTTAATATTTATTTTTTAGATATAAACTATATAACTTGTTCCTATAGTTTTTTTTAAATTATATTAACTGTTTTATTCATTAAGAAAATGAACATAAATCAAGAAAAAATTTGTTTATTAAAAAGGAAATAAGTCATTTTAAATTGGTTATTAGCCTCTCAATTCATTTGAACGTAATAAATATACTATTTTTCTCTTAATTTCATAATTAGACTAGTAAATTGATGAAATTAAAATTACAAGAACCAAATTAATACTAGAGACAAATTACAAGAATTATAAATATAATTTATTCTTATATTTACTTTATAAAAACAAAGACTTGCACCAAATATTTTAGTACAAATTTTAAAATAAATAAAATAAAATTATAGCACAAAACCAGGTCATTGATGATTTCCAAAGTTGTGTGACACTATAACCATAGCTAGAGGTGAAGTGGGTGAGGACATAATGGAATGGAGGAAGGAGATTTTGAAGACTGCCGAAAGGGGGTCTATAGGTGTCACACCCCAAACTCGCCCCTAAAAGTTTGGGTGTGACCAACCCGACAATGAGTCTCAAAACCAAATAATCAAATAGCATAAATACATTACATAGAATGGGGCCTGAACGGAAGCAAATAGTAATTCAAAATGACATCCATTGAGCTAGTGTTTACATGCCAGGATCACAAGATATTTCACTGCATGTTCCAGCCCATAACAACTATCTACATACATACATATACAATCCCAACCCCATAACTTGGGGTATAACTAAGACGTTCAAGGATAAAAGTTATATATGTTTAATGACATTTGACAAAATTATTAACGACCGCACCATGACGAGCCATGAAGGAACTCTACAAAAATGAATACGTTCCACTTAATTGATTGAACACAGTAGGGTCGACAAAAGGGCTGCTAGGGTTGGATTAAGACTGACTACTGAGCTGATTACCTACATAGACATACATAACACGGAGTGAGCGGGGATCAGTGAATAATAGTATGTAGGTAAATTGCGTAAATAAACAAAAATCACGCCGTATATAAATATACTTCACATGCTAGTTCTTGTTCTATGTTCATTTCCAAACGGCCTTGGGCCCAACATTTATACAGAACGGCCTCAAGGCCAATATTTATACAGAATGGCCTCAGGTCCAATATCATACAGAACGGCCTCATGCCCACATAACTTACAGAACGGCCTTAGGCCCACATATCAATAGCTGTTTAAACACGGGAGGGTAGGTAGAACATTGACATGTACACCACCTCCCTCAGCCTTAGGCCGCGAGTCATAATCAATTCAAATCATTTTAGGGTCGGTGAGCCATCAACATGTCATCACCTTCCTCAGCCTTTGGGCTGCTGCCAACAAGATATAACTGTTATCCGAATGACCTCAGGCCTAACAATGACAAAACAGAACGACCTTGGGTCCATAAGGATACCATTACTCAATGTCACACATAAGTTTTCCAATTGTTCGCTACATAGAGACATAGCTCATACACGAATCACAATATGCCAACGATAACTATTAGCAACAAATAAACATATCACTACAGTACTATTACTCACAGTGCTGTGGCGGAGCAAAAGTCCCTTCCTGCACGTGACTTACAGACAGCATGCAACACATAAGTTAGTCTATTTTCTTTAATTTTTCCTTTTAAATCAATGTTTGATTCGTTCAACCTACATTAGATTACAAGCATTTTAAAAGCTTTAAATGCACGTTTTAGCATTCCTAGAGGGTCAAACAGAAGGGAAGAAATACACAGGATTTTTTCCCTTGGGCCGCACGTACAGAAGTCCTTCCTTGTATGTACGGGAAGGTGGGCCGCACGTGCGCCCCGCTCGTGCTTTTATTTCAATGTCTCAACTTCACACTCCCCTATTTTTCTCGCGTCTTGCAGGTGAGCCCACTTGCGTGCGATGGCCATGAGCCTCGCATGTGCGGTCGGAATCCCTGTTTTGCGCAGTCCGAAACAAGACAAATATCCAATTAGGTCAACACATCACAAGGTACAAAATGAAGAAATTTGATACAATATTATGATATAACATCACACTAACATGAATCACAAACTCAATTAAGTCTTCATTCTCTTCCAATTCATAAACAAAACTCAATTCCTTTAAATTTCTAGCTATATTTGGCTTTATAAATTTACATATTTATCCATCTAAATACATAGATGAGTTCAAACATGAAAAACTAAGGAATAAATTGTAATTCCCCTCCTTAGGGCTCAACATAACACCAAATCAACCTAACACAAGAAGTATTCTTCAAATTAATCACTTATCTCACACTTGATCTTAATTATAAACCCTAACTTACATATATGTAGAAAAGTTCTTGCTTAAATCAATCAAAAAGGTTATTCTAGGTAGATTGTACCTACCTTGAGCCCAAATCTTTACAATACTTCTCAATTCTCCAATTTCTTTCTTGTTGAAGCCTTCTCCCCTTTCTCTCCCTTTCTAACTCTCTCCTTCTCCCATGAGATACTTCTATGTGATAGAAGTTGCTAAGTTAAGAGCTTAAAAGGGTTATTTAAGGTTTAACCATAAATTAATCAGTTTAATCATTACGAATCAAAGTTTTACAAAAATTCACATTATGACCTAAAAATCACACTTATCGTAAGTATAGAGTCAATTTCGAGTTATCAAGCTTCTAGGGCTTTCAATTACTAATCTAAACATCACCATTGTAATAGATTTTTCTTGTAATTGATAGGTGTAAACCCATAATCATATAATTCACACAATTAAACTCAACTCCACATGGAATTTCACATTAAATATATATTGCACATATAATAAAATACTGGAAGTATATCAGAAAGCATACCAGAAGCACATAAGAGGGTTGGGTTATTACAACAGGTATGTGATTAAAGACTAGATCATTCCTTGTCTTCCACACAATTCGGCTCAAAAGAGTCTTGCAATCAAATGCATTAGAATGATTCTGAATGAACTCACAAGTCCAGCAAATGACACAGGTGATACATATTGCCATGCTCAAAACGAAGACCCATCCCACCAAACCAAATGGCTTGACACCCAAACAACATATGCTCAACCGTTTCAGGTTCGATATGACAAACAGGACAGGACAGGACTGGATACACTTCATCCGGAGCACACCTCTGTCTAAACAAGTTCTGCTTTGTAGCCAAGAGATTGTGACACACTCGCCACCAGAAATGCCTCAACTTAGTTGGAATGGGCAGATTCTAGATAAGCTCCCAAAAATTTCCTAGGACCTGAAAAGATGAGGAAGGTCCACTAGAATTTAAACCAAATTGAGACCCTACAGCAACCTTATACCCAGATTGCACCGTATATACTGTCAATTAGGAACGTGATGCCAAACAAGAGAGTCTTCACCATTGCACATGGAAGTGGGAATTACACGGATTTCCTCAATTTCTGGGGGAGAGGACTGAGTTAAGGGCTGGTATATCCCAGCTATTTCCAATTGAAAGAAGAGCATCATTCACAATCACAATATTACAACCGGGAGATTTCTGAGATATAATTCGAAATCCTCTCACCGATGGAACCCACTTATCCTCGCAAAATTTGATTGATGTCCCATTACTCACTTGTCATCTTACCCCGTGTCTCAATACTTTACAACAATCCAAAAGATTGGCCCATGCCCACGGGGCTCTTTGACTTCTAACAGCATGCATAAAATCAGAATTGGGGCAGTAGATACCTTTACGTTGTGTTTGGTTGGGGGATTTGAGGAGAGATTTGGAAAAAGAAATAAAAAAGGTAGGTGAAATGTGAATAAAATATACTTATATTTCACCTAGTTTCACACATCTTTTCTCTTTTTCTTTCCAAATCCCTTCCTAAATCCTCCAACCAAACATGACATTAAAGAACCACGCACAAAAGTAGTAAGGAAACTTAAGCAACCTCCATCCCTGGTGAGCAAGAAGGGTTTTGTTAAAGGCTTGAAAATCCCGAAACCCCATATCTCCTAATAACTTAGGCAAAGTCATCTTGCCTCACATGGCCTAGTGAATGCCTCTACTCTCTAGGTCCCCTTTCCACCAAAACTTTCACAGTAGAGAATTGTGACCTCTCACATAGATTGTTGAAGAGATCTAACGAAGAGAAGAGTTTCACCCTTATAGATCTGCAGTGATGAACATAGTTGATGCTACCCCACCGGGATTGTCGGCTGGGAACACTCTAATGATGAAGTTAGTCACAGAATCAAGGAAAGAAGAAGTAGAAATGAATGAGTGTGTGTGTGTTCTGTAGAGTCAGACATACCTTACTCTTGGGATGCCCCTCCTTTATATAGATGGAGAGGGGTGTGATATTTATTTGGGCTGGACCTATTATAGGCCTTGTTTGGGTTAGGTCCAACAAGCTAGTATCTATTTTTTTTAGCTCCCACAATTGCCCTAAAATTTTCATTTTCTGTGGTAGAAGGAATGGGAGTTTTTATTATCGAGTTGTATTGTTCAAATAAATGTTAAGTTTCTTGATAAAGAACACTTTGAATAAATGAATAAAAATAAATAAATGAATGTTAAGTTTTGTGAGACCATGAAATATCCTCTCAGATGGATGTTGTGGAGATCCAATGAAGAGATGAACTTTGTCCCTGTGTGTCTGCAAAGATGAGCATGATTGGTGCCATCCAACCGGGGTTGCCAGCTGGAGACACTCCGATGCTAAAGTTAGTCCTTTGATTGAAAGAATAAAGCTAAGGAAATCAAGAGTGTTTGTGTGTAGTGTAGGGAGAGAGTACCTGTCTTTCCTTCTGGGATGCCCCCCTTTATATAGATGGGGGGGGGAGAGGGGGTGTGATATTTATTTGGGCTGGACCCATTGTAGGCCTTGTTTGGGTTAACTCCAATAAGCAGATATATATATTTTTTTCTGGCTCCCACAATTGCCCCAAAACTTTCATTGTCTACGGTAGAAGGAATGAGAGTTTTTCTCGCCAAGTTACGCTGTTCAAATAATTGTTAGGTTTTTTTTTGATGAAGAACACTCCGGATAAATGAATAAAATGTATGAATGAATGACTGCATGTATGCTTGAATGTATGCATAAATGTACGTATGTCTTGAATGTATGTATAAATATACATATGTCTATCATATGATGAAATTATATCACATGAGTTCCAAACAAATCATAATGATAGGCCATGGTATTGTTACCGCCAGGCAAGGGCTGTAGGCCGCAGTACTATGACCCCCCGAGTGAGGTGTAGTATATTGTCTAGTGCAAAAACCACTTCAAAATATGGACTTTCTTGCTGAGCTAGTGATATTTCTATGTACCAAGCATGGAAATAATTGCCTGAACCAAATAATATAGATTAAATAAGGCAGATATATCAGCCAAAAAATGGACCACGGTATTGTTACCCTCGAGCGAGGGTGTAGACCTACGGTATTCTAATCCCCGGGCATGGGTGTAGGCCTGTGGTATTCTAACCCCCGGGCATGGGTGTAGGCCTGCGGTATTTTAACCCCCGAGCATGGGTGTAGGCCTACGGTATTCTAACCCCTAGGCATGGGTGTAGGCCTGCGGTATTCTAACCCCCGAGCATGGGTGTAGGCCTTTGCTGATGGCGTTCTGTGCCAAGTGTCAAGATTACGTTGTACTCGGAGACTTTTGCTAATTTTAAGTGGAAACTAGGTGCCAATATGGCATGGACTTTGAATAATGCATCCTGTACTGAATAAGGTGGACGTGTTAATCACCAATAATATTGCTATGCTTGTAAGAAATTGCCAAGTAGATATTGGGCCAACTATTTAAATGCCAAGTTTCCAGGTGCTAATATGGCAAGGACTTTGAATAACACGTCCTGTACTAAATAAGGTGGACGTGTTAATCACCAATAATATTGCTTCGCTTGTAAGGAATTGCCAAGTAGATATTGGGCCAACTACTTAATTGCCGAGTTGCTTAGTCCATGACAGGTGTTAGTTGGAAGGAATGCAGATTCCCATTGCCCTATGTTGCAGGGAAGATTCAGCTTTGGTAAAATGACGGCGCACAAAAAATATATGAACTGCCGACTGTCAAATGCAAATTGCCGACTACCAAGTTTGTAATGTATTGCCCCAAAACTGGTGCTTGCATGGAGCGGTGTAAAAAGGAGCGGGAGTGTGTAACTCACGTAAATGTCGTTGCAATGTCTGTACCAAGTTGGCCGAGTATGCATGCATATTAGAGGTGCCGAGACGATGATTGGCTGATGTGCCCCAATTGGAAAGCGAAAAATTGACTAAGATGTCCCAGTAGGCAATTGTTTTGCCAAATAATGTTGTTAGGCGAATAAAGTTGCCGAATATTGTGGCCAATGTTGCTGCATAAAGTTGATAATGCATAAAGTTGACAAATAATGTTGGTGAGCCGAATAAAGTTGATGCATGACTGAATAATGATCATGCATAATGTTGAATTAATAATGGTGTCGAATAATCTTGCCGAGTAAAGTTGATGCATTGCCACGTAACTAGTGTCAAAACTTGGGTAGGTGATTGTGTGATCTTTTGGTCTGTGATTTTTCTTAGCTTTGCGGTGTGTCAGGATCCCTTCGGAGTTGGATTTGCTAAGAACTTGGTTGGCAATTTATTGAAGTTGAGTTTCTTGTCCAACGTATATTTTCCCCATTGCTTCTGAATAAGATTTGTGATTCCGAAGGAATAAAATTGACTTGGGCTAAGATTGCCGAGTAGGCAGATAACAATTTGAAACGAATTCTGTGCCCCTGTTCGGTGCCGTGGCGATATCAAAATGGAGCTGAGACAAAGTAAGGTGTGTGGTGATATGCGAAGTGAGAGCCATTGTGCTCAATTCTTTAAATAAAATTTGCATTCTTTTTTTTTTTTTTTGAAGTTGAATTTGAAAATTTTGTCCGTATCGATGGGCCCGGAATGCATCAAATAGCTAGAAACGAATATTGGTTAATTGGAATCGGACCCCTGAGGGCATATTTTTATCCAAAATGGATATGAGGGTTCAGATCAATAGGGTGTAAGGCAATTGCGAAGCATAGAATTATTTCTTCATTGCTTGATGGGTTGTCTTCTCCAGCGAAAGAATTCATTTTCTGGGCAAACTTTGATCGGCCTGTACGACTTCGATTTAGCACCGATTTTGATGCGGTTTGTTGCGTTGGATTTGTCTGAATGTGTACTTTACATTGGGATGATCAAAACTTGATTTCGACAACTTTGAAAATTTTAGTGTTCGGAAAATGTGGTCCGTTTCGTAGTTTCTAGCGAACTTTGGTTACTTCTTGGCTGCTCGGGTTGGTGGGTTTGTACTCCTTGATTTGACGCGAATCCTCTCGTATATTTAGATGTTGATTTCGGCAAGCCGAGATACTAGTTCTATGTCGAGATAATAAGTATGAGATTTTTGTCGAAGAGGTAGGCAAGTTAATAATTTTAGTTTCGTGCCGAGAATGTCCAGTGCTATGGAACATGCTACAGTATGGCCGAGTAGTCTGGCCGAGTAAGTAATGGAGCCAAATGTTGACAAGCAATGTTAGCCGAATAATGTTGCCAAGAAAATCCAATGTGGAGAGACGTGGCCAAATAGTCTTGCCGAGTAATCAATGAGCCGAATAATGTTAGCTGAATAATGTTGCCGAGAAGATCCAATGTGGTGCGACGCGTGGCCAAATTGTCTTGCCGAGTAATCAATGAGCCGAATAATGTTAGCCGAGTAAAAATCTTTTGGGTGAGCATAGTGATACCGAGAAAGATGGAAGAGCTGCTGAACAACTTCATTGTTGGTTTGTCGAACAACCTTTGTTGGAACACTTGTGATTCTAGTGTCAACCAAACTGATTGGAAAGCCGAGGAGCTTGAGTTATGTGCCGAGTAACTACCTCCAAAGCACCTGGATCTGTCTCATTTACTGTGACTTTGCAAGAGCTTGGTCGGCAATACTTTATGCATGCAACTTCTTCAATTCTGCCGAGATCTTGGTCGGGATCAATATGAGCCGTTCACGACAATTGAATTATGTATATATATAGATTGCCCCAGACATGTACATATATAGAGATTGTCAATTTATGTCCTTATTTAAATTACTTGTTGTAATAATTCATGACCTTATTTATGTCAATTTCAGTTAGAGAGAGAAAAAGTGAAGATCAACTTTTTTGGCCAAGATAGGTTTGAGAAACAAATAATAAATAAATAAATGGATAGTCCATGTATGAATTTGGCCGAGAAACTCTGTTAATAATGCCAAAAAGATGTTGTCACCAAGAAAAGTATGAAACCCATTTTTAGAGAGAAAATGAAAATGTAAAAGCAGATCCACATAATATGTGCCGACTACTCTTCTTAAAATGTCGAGGTAGATATTAAACAAATGTTTGGACCAAATCTATGAGCATCAATATGTAATGGACCAAATCTATATGCATAAATGTCTACATATATATATATACATATATATATATATATATGTATATGTACATGCATATAGACAACAAGATAGAATTCAAAAATAAATTTAAACAAAGAGGAGAAGGATAGGATCAACCGTGAGTCTTGTTTCTAGTAACGTGTTATGAAGATTTGAGCATCTTGAGTGTGGTGGTTGTCATCTCCTTCGTTGAATTCTTGTAGACATTTCCCACAGACGGCGCCAATTATGAGACCATGAAATATCCTCTCACATGGATGTTGTAGAGATCCAATAAAGAGATGAACTTTGTCCTTGTGTGTCTGCAAAGATAAGCATGATCGGCGCCACCCAACCGGGGTTGCTGGCCGGAGACAGTCCAATGCTAAAGTTAGTCCTTTGATTGAAGGAATAAAGCTAAAGAAATCAAGAGTGTTTGTGTGTAGTGTAGGGAGAGGACACCTACCTTTCTTTCTGGGATGCGCCCCTTTATATAGATGAGGGGGGAGGGGGGTGTGATATTTATTTGGGTTGGACCCATTGTAGGCCTTGTTTGGATTAACCCCAATAAGGGGATATATATATATAATTTTCTGGCTCCTAAGTTTCATCACAGTTATCATCACAAATTCAAAGTCAACACTTTCTAACAGTTCCACTGACCAACAATATTATTTGGTGTTTTTAAGATGATAACAAGGAATTCATTTTTTAAAAAGAAAAAATCACCACTGGATTATGCACTTTGAAACATTTTAAGGATAGCAATATATTACAATCAGGTTGATTTTATTCCATGGAAAGTTTTTCAAGTATCTCATTGGTAAATATATTATGTAAACATATTGGAAGATTTTCCTAGATGTCAATTCTGAATCCACATAAATAAACTATAAGAAAGTAAAGAATAAAAAAACATAAAAAAAAAATAAAAATCAATGAATTGCAAATGTAACTTCTTAAAATATCATGAAAGAGAAAAAAACCAATAAGACAACAAAATGTAGACAGTTTAAAAGAGGGAAAAAATGGTTCAAGGAATTACCTCAGCACATATGAACCTTTTCTCAAAATCAGTATGAATAGAAGAAGTTAAAACTACCACATTCATTCAGTTATAAAATCATCAAAACAGTGTCTTAAGTTAGTAATAATTGGAAAGACATATCCATGCAAGTGCAAGAAGCATTATCAGTATAAAAAAAAATCCCAAACCAAATATGGTGTTTTGGTAAAAAATAAGTCATCCAAGATATGACTATGTTTTTTAATCATAAATTCTTGTAATTTTATATAAAAAATTATATAATATTTGTCACAAAAATATATAACATGTATTAAAATTGCATAATTTTATAGATAGCATATAATTTTAAATTTTGAAATGAAATAATAAATTATGGAATAATTAGATTTTTTGTATGATTATAATTAGATTTTAGTGAATTGCTTCTATATAGTGGCATACAAATTTAAATTTCTAAATAGTAGATCAGACTTTCCTTTTATAAGTCGTAATTTATGGAATAATTTGAGTTTTATTGTTATGGTTAAATTAGAGTTAACCAATAGAATTTTTTTTAATTCTTTAAAAATGTAAAATAATTAGATTTTGAAGAGAAACTAATCTTGATTATCATTATTGATCTAACTATTACATTATATATATATATATATTCACATATCAGTAACTAACGATCTAACAAACTAACTAATCTTCCAAACAAACTAACTGTATACACGTGAACTGCTTAGGTGTTATACAGCCTATGGCTTGTGATACACCTTCATGTAAGGCTGCACTTGATCAGCTTCCGTGGACTGCTTTTGCACTGTTTGATCTGTTGCAGTCTATTTGGTCTGTTGCAGTAGCTGCAGCCTTGGACTAGTTGGATTGTCGTGTTAAGTCTTCATTAACCCCCCCTTATGCTAAATGGGGTAGCAGTCACCAGAAGCTTGGATTGCAGATAATGAAACCAAGAGATAGATAAGAGCTTAGTAAAAATGTCAGCTATCTGCTTAGAGGAAGGAACATGTTTGATGTGAAGTTTCTATTGAAGAACCTTTTCTCGAACAAAATGATAGTCTATTTCAATGTGTTTGGTCCTTGCATGGAAAACAGGATTAGAAGCAAGAGAAATGACAAAAAGGTTATCACACCAAAGAGTAGAAATAGTGGAACAGGACAAGAACATCTCGTCCAAAAGCATTTGAGCCTAGGAAGCTTCAGCTGTAGCTTGAGCTAATGATCTGTATTCTGCCTCAGTTGAAGACCTAGCAATAGTAGGCTATTTCTTGGCTTGCCAAGAAATAAGATTGGACCCCAGAAAAACACAAAATCTAAAAATAGATTTGCGATCAGAGTGATCACAGCCCAGTCTATATTAGAGAAGATTTGCATATCAAAAGAACCAGGACTAAAATTAAGACCATAGTGCAGAGTTCCTTTAAGATACCTAAGGATCCATTTGACTATTGCAAAATTAGCCACAATAGGTATTTGCATATGTTGACAGGCAATGTTAACAGCAATGGAAATGTCAGGTCACGTAAGGTAAGAGTAAGATATTGAAGAGCTCCCACAATACTTCTATAGAGAGAGGGATTATGAAATGGTAAAGAAAAATCAGAAGAAGAAAAAGGAGGCTTGAGAGACAAAGGAGAGGAGTAAGTGTAACAGCCCTCGTACCGATTACCGAATAACCACTGAATTATACACTGATTATTGTTGAACTAAGCTGATAACGACTGATAATTGGTTTAACTGAAGTACTGAATGGACTGATTGAAATCAAAACTGAAATTGGATAAGTTTATCTATTGAATTGCATATTGTATCTGTCTAATTGATTGATTATCTATTGAATTTATATGTTTAAACTGCTAATTGAAGGCCTTATCGGCGGCCGAATTAAGAACCGTTTAGTGTTTTATAATCAGTAGAATATTTGTGTTTTAATGATATATTTATCTGAAAATTGATTAGGAATGATTAAATTAGATTAAAACAAGTTAATTACCAAGATTGACTTATTTACCACATTGCCACCCATAGTGGACATTTTGTTTATTGTTAGTATTGAGCCTTAACACTTAATCAAACTTCTCCTCAGCCATTTTTGTGAGTATAGCCGAAAATTAGAGAGAGAGGAGAGGGAGAGAATTGATTTCCTTCTTGCATTGCTTAACCTTGCTTAGAAACTTGAAGATTGGAAACATAGATTACTAAATTGAGCTTCCAAGACTTGTAATTGTCACTCTAGGTAAGGAAATCATCATCTTCTTGTTGTTTTTAAGTTCCATCTTGCATGTATCATGATTATAGGGAAGTAAGTCATGAATTTGCTCATAAATAGTGAATTGAAGCTCAAATGTTACATGCATGCTTGAATTGATGCATTTTGAAGTTGAATTCATGATAAATTGTGCATGCAAGTCCATGATTTTATATTAGTCCATGCTTTCAAGTTGTTTTCAAAGATTGGAGCTCATTAGAGCAAGATTTGAAGCTTGGTTTTGGTTTAAAGTTCATGCATTGCATGTTTGCGAATTGTTCTTGAAATGGATTTGAAAATGGCTTTAATTGACCAACCCTTGGCCCTTGCATGTGCAAGTTAGCTTTTGAAACTTGTTATACATTGAGTTTAAGAGTATTTTCCAGAATTTGGGGCCAAGAGGTTGAGTTTTGGATGGTTGAATGCTTGGTTCGAACTTGGGAGACAAATCTGGAAATTCCAGATTTGGCTTCCTCGCTCGAGCGAAGGATTCCTCACTTGAGCGAGCCCCTTGGTTTTATGGCTTCGCTCGGCGAGAATCGAGCGTGGTATCGCGTAAAATCGAGCATCGATACTTTTCTTGTTTCATCGAATCGCTCGGCGAAGGATTTTTCGCCGGGGCGAAGCCTTTGACTTTGGAAGCTCGCTCGAGCGAAGGAAGGCTCGCTCGAGCGAGACCCCTGTTTTCAGCAACTTTTGAAAAATGCCTTCCAACTGTATTTTTGCATCCTCATCCCATCCTAGGCATTCTTAGGCCTAGTTTAAGACATCTTAATGAGGATTTAGACATAGAACCACACCGAGGAATTTAGGGATTTAATTACCATCCTTTCCGACTGTGAACTTAGTGTGTGTTCTATTTGTTAACTGTTTAGGGTTGGCTCTCGGGGACGCGCTCTAGCTGCTATAGCCCAATCTCTGTGAGTAACAATTGTGTAAAGATATGTTCAAAATGGTTATCTTTTGAATCTTGAATCAATTGTTTATTGAATGATATTGTTCTTGAATGAATGTATGTCTGTATTCTAACAGGTATTGTGGCATCCTTAGCATTGGTATTCTTTATTCTGAGCTCTGTCGGTTTCCTTGAGGAACCATCATTTCTTGATTGATGGCCATCATTCTTGTTGGGTCCGTTAAGACCGGTCCTTTTGGACCCTCTTGTTTATAGGCTAATGGATGTACCACATATGGTGATTGATGAAATCTTGAAAAGATGAAATCTTGTTTAATGAACTGATTTCATTGTAAGGACATTCATTCATAACCTCTTTACTGTATGTTATTCACGGGCTTTAGCTCATTGTTTATATATATATGTAGGTTCTCGGCAACTGCGGAGCTAGAAGCGTGGGTGGGTGGTCCCCGATTTTGTCAAGCGACCTATGTGCCTCACTCGAGGTTCCGAGTTGCCATGCTATGGCTTGGGTGTTTTTGTGTCCCCATCGGTCTCCTTCAGATTGTACTTTTGTATAGGCATTTCTTGCCTTTGTTATCGAGGATTCGGTCCCGTCTTGTTGATGTATATGATTGTATAGATGGTACAGTGGTGGACCGTATGAATGGATAAAAATGTTTTTGGCATCTGATTTTCCTGACTCAATGGACACTAGTTATTTACTGTATTGACTTCTACCAGGCCGTGTACTCTGTGTAACTGTATTACTGTTCAGTAGGCCTTTGGTAATCTCGGATTCTTGGCGATTCTGATGCTAAACCCATAGGGTAGGGTTTGGAGTCGTGTCAGTAAGGGTTATATTGTGCGAGACCTGCCTTGAACAAAATATCAGAGGCATACTTATGTTGGGACAAAAATAAACCAGTAGAAGTGTGGTGAACACCCATACCCAGAAAGTAATTAACCAAGCCAAGATCCTTGAGAGCAAATCTTGAATTCATATGAGAAATGAGAGATTGAATATGAGAAAAAAGTTGCGATGAGTAAAATGTTATAAACATAGACAAGAAGATAGGTAATGGTAGAAGAAGTTTTACGAATGAACAAAGAATGATCACATTGACTATGAACAAAACCTATGGATAGAAGGTAGGAAGCAAAAGCGATACCAAGCCCTAGGAGTTTGTTTAAGCCCATAGAGAGATTTGTTCAATTTGCAAACAAAGGAAGATTGGCGAGAATAGACAAAACCAGGTAGCTGGTGCATAAAGACATCTTTATCAAGAGTACCATAAAAGAAGGAAATTGAGATATCTAACTACCTAAAAGGCCAATTAAAATGAAGAGTCAAACAGAATAAAATCCTGACAGTAGACTGTTTAGCAACTGGAGAAAAAGTATCATGAAAATCCACACCTTCTTCTTACAAGTAACCTCTGGCTACCAATCTGGCCTTGTACCTAGCAATGGTACCATCAGAGTGTTTCTTGATCCTAAAAACCCATTTACATCCAATAACATGGTTAGCAGTAGAAGAAGGAACAAGAGTCCAAGTATGCTGATTTTGTAAAGCTTGAAATTCTGTTTGCATAGCTACCAACCAATGAGAAGACTGGAGAGCTTCTGATAAGAAGTAGGTTCAATGAGAGATGGAGAAACAAAAGCTGAGAAACACAGAGAAGAAGTAGCCTTGGGCCCAGTAACCATAGAATGAGTATTAGAGGAAGAAATAGGAGGATGAGGAAGAATAAGTATAGTTAATTGAATACTTGGATGAGTAGACAAAGAAGGAGATGAAGATGAAGAAGAGGGAGAAGAAGACAGTGCGGAGGAGATAGGTAAAATTGAAGCAAAAAATGAAGCAGAATGAGAGAAATAAGAAAAAGGAGTAGAAGCAATAGTTGGAGAAGGCCAAAAGAAAGACTGAAGTGTAGACGAAGAGGGAGAAGAGGAGTCAGAAGAGGAGACTTGAGCAAAGGGAAAGTGAGTTTCATCAAAAATCACATGCCTAGATATATAGACTCTGCCAGTAACAGAATCCAAACATCTATACCCCTTCATGGAGGAATGATAACCAATTAACACAAAAGGAAGAGACCGAGGCTCAAGTTTGTGGTTAGTATATGGACGAAGCCAGGGATAACAACAGCATCCAAAAACTCTAAGAAAAGAATAGTCAGGTCAGGTACAAAACAAAATCTAAAAGGGACGAAGACAAGGAGATTGAGACCTAGACAATCTATTAATAAGATATGCAGCAGTAGAGATAGCCTCAAACCAAAACTTAAGAGGCAAAGAGAAGTGATGCAAGAGAGTTATAGTTGTTTCAATGATATCTCTATGTTTTCTTTCAGCCAATCCATTTTGGGATAGAGTATGAGGGCAAGAAAACTGATGAACAAGACCATTTTTTATGAAAAATTGCTGAAATTTATGATGAGAATATTCACCACCACCATCGGATCAGAAAATCTTAAGAGAAGTAAAGAATTGTTTTTGCACAAATGCCTTGAATTCCAAAAATTTAGTATAAACCTCACTCTTGTAGTTTAAAGGAAACAACCAGGTAAAGCCACTGAAATCATTAGCAAACACAACATAGTAGCTATATTAAGACTGGTCTTAAGTAAAGGGGCCCCAAACATCACTATGGATGAGGGCAAGAGGTTGGTTGACAACAGAAGAAGACAAAGTAAAAGGCAAACGATGACTTTTAGCCACACAATAGTGAGAACAAAGTCCATTTTCATCTTTATTACAAATAATAGGAACAAACTTAGCTATAGTATTGAACTTGAGGGATGACCTAATCTCTTGTGCCACAAAGTAGAAGAGATGCTTTGAAAAACTAAGCTTACGGAGCAAAGGAAAACTGATAAAGACCATTAGAGTGAAAACCTCTAGAAAACACTGCCTTCAAAGTTTTGTCCTAAACAACAAAGGAATTGTTATCAAAAGTGATTGTACAATTATTTTCTTGAGTGAGCTGATTAACAAAAATAAGATTGGAAGAAATTTGAGGAACACGAAGCAAATTGTTCAACGGAAAACAAAACGTAGTAGTGGGAAGAATACCAGCTCCACTATGCTGAATAGGAAGAGAATCTCCATTGCCTACCACATGGCCTTGATAGGGTTAATATAGATGCATATGTTGCAAGTCATTAGTGATGTGCAGCAGCAACTAAATCAAGATACCAAGGAGAAGCTTCAGACGAAAAAGAATGAACAAAACCTGTGGTACAAAAGGCTCGAGGAGCTGTAGAGAATGGAGAAGGACCACCAGGATAGAGAGAGAGAGAGTAGAGAATAACCTTCTTAAGTCGGTGAACCAGAAGCAAATCCATAAGAGGGTGTATAAGCTGGATTCATGCGATTGCGACACTCAAGAGCTGTGTGATTGTTTTTGCCACAGATTTGACAAACAAAACCTGAAAATAGATCTCTACGACGGCCTCTGTAATTTGAAGAATTGGTATAGCGACCTCTGCCATCAGAATTGGAACGATTTCCTCTGTAATTAGAAAAATTTGATCGATTATGTCCTAACTGAAAATGTTGATGTTGTGAATTTGGAGATGACTAATATGACGAAGCTAGGGTTTGATGTTCAGAAGGAGCTCCTTGAGCAGCGGAGAAAGCAACATTAGGAGAAGCATGTAAATTGACCTTTTCAATACGAATTGCTTTAGAACATAATAAAGAGGACATTTTTTTCCATGGTTACAGCATCAGATCGGGCTCGAATAGCTATTTTGAAGGAGTTATATTCATCAAGAAGACCATTCAAAACAAGAAGAATAAGATCCTCATCATCTATAGGTGAAGTGACCAATGCAATTTGATCTGAAATTTCCTTGAATTGTTGCAGATAGACCTCCATAGTCTGAGATTTCTTTGAAAGTGTTTAAAGTTTGTTCTTGAGTTGATGAATATGTGATCGTGATAAAGTAGTGAGCCTTTTCTCCAAAGCAATCCATACTTTGCAACTATGCTGCAGATGCAAGATTGAAGAAAAAAATTTGGTGGTGACAAAGTCACAGTTAAACAACTAAGAAGATGTGCATCAATAAGCTTCCATTTGTTGAATTCTGGATTGGAGAATGAATTGTTCTGTGCATTCACAATTGTAGGAGGAGGACAATCAACTGATCCATTAAGATATCCCAATAATTATATGGCTCGAAACAGATTCTGAACTTGACTTTTTCAAATTAGATAATTTGATGAGTCAAGTTTTACTGTGACTAAAGAATTGAGATTGGAAAGAAGAAGAGAAAGATTTGGATGAAGAACAGTAGAGGTTGGCATTGGAGATAACGCCATTGTTGAATGCTCGTTAGAGCTCCATCCGCCTCGATACCATGAAGAGAAGCGTAATCTTGATTATCATTATTGATCTAACTATTACATTATATATATATATATATATATTCACATATCAAGAACTAACCATCTAACAAACTAACCAATCTTCCAAAGAAACTAACTATATACATGAACAATTTTAGGTTTTACACATTACCCATGTGTGATGACCCCTATATAATAATATTTTATATTTGGTTAATTAAGGAGATTTGAGATTTTAATTAGTCGTTATCCTAATTTAATTTGGGATTTATGAGGATTGTAGAATCGATTCGTATATTATTCTATTAAAGATTTATTTTTGGAATTAGAACTTAAGGGTCCAAATGGCTTAAGGAAGTGAAATTAAGAAGTTGAATCAATTTAATTTTAATTACGGACCCATTTGGGAGTTTAATTAAATATTCATTGCAGTTTAGTAAAATTGAGATTCGATTAATTAGGTCCGAATTGAAGTTAAGTAAGTTAATTAAATAATAAGGATTGAGAATTGTGATTATTACGAAATAAATTTATTTATAGAGGCGTCCAATTTAAATGTGTAATTTATTGATAGAAATTTGAAGTCTGATTAGAAATTGAAGGCCTAAATAGTTTGAGAAATCAAAATTGATAATGGAAATAAGTCTAATTTAATATTTGGACCTTTTTGGAAGTTTGATTAAAAAGCTGATACATAATGGTAAAGATTAAATATAAATAATTGGGCCTTAATTGAAGTCAAATTAGACTAACTAAATTATGTAGGAATTGTAATTAGTTATGGTTAATTAAGCTAATGTACAATTAGTGTGCTAACTAATCCTAACATACATCACCACATGGATTAATTTAAGGTGGACAAGTGTCCCACCATTTTTAATATAATAATAATAATAATAATAATAATAAATGGAATAAATGAAATCAGGAAGAGGGCGAGCTAAGTATTTGAGCCTTAAAGCTATTCATCAACCTGTTCGGTTGGGAAAAATCAGAGAAAAGAGAGAGAGAAAGAGAGCTTTGTGTTGATGGGTTTGAAGGAAATTCAAGAAATTGAAGACAAAGGAGGAAACTCAAAGCTTGACCAAAAGATTCAACAAATTGAAGGTTTTAGGTAAGAAATTAAAGTTCAAATTTTGTAGATAAATTACCTAAAAGCTAAAATTGAGAGATAATTGAGTTCAATTTCATGTAATTAAAAAGGGAATTAGCAAGATGATGAAGAAATGGAGTTATGTTCAATTTATGGAAATTAATTATTTTGGGTTTGATGTTGTGATTTTGCATGAAATTAAGCTTCATTGTTACATGCATGAATAAATTTTACAAGTTTAATACTCTAATTATACATGCATCATGGATTTTGAAGAATTTGGATTAATTCAATCTCTTATTTTGAAGAGAGAAAGGAAAAACTTTAGAAAAATCAAATTTATGGAAATTTGGAATTAATTCTAATGTAAGAAAAGTTTTGATCTTATTATGAAAATTATGAATTTGTTTGATCCATGCATGTAATTGAATTTAAAAGTTTTATTCAATTTAAACACATTTTAGAACATCTATGATTATAAATTAGGTTTTTGGTTTAAAAATTGAGTTAAGTTGAATTTCTAAGAAATTGATTTGTGTAACTCATAGTTAAGTTGATGTTTGGTTATTAATAATAAAATTGGGTTCTATTTTAACACGCATCATGAAATTTCAAGAGTTT